>CAUYLG010076445.1:0-141839 GCA_963573385.1 Cacajao melanocephalus
TGGGGTATGTGTGCAGAACATGCAGGTTTGTTACATAGGTAATCTTTCTCCTCTCCCAAATCTCCCCTTTATGATCTTATTAGCTATCCATAATTTCAAACAGATATTGTCTACTTACATTTTATCAATTTATCTATTGTTTTAGGGTGTTAGTTGGAATTGCCTAATAATCCATAAAAGCAAAAATCCTCCATGACTTTGAATAATATTCTTAAGGATTTCTTTCTCAAGTAATTAAAAATATCATCAGATCCCCTAATATTAATAATTAAGAAATAAAACTTCTAATACCCCTTACATACCCAATTATTTTAGTTGAATTATTTTTATAATTATTATTATTTATAATTTTCCATTTTGTTCTGTAAATATGGTCATCTTAAAAGTGAAAAGGAAAAATAACTTTCAACATAGAATTCTTTATTTACTTGAAATAGCAATTTAGAATGAGAGTAAAGAAATAAGATATTAATTTTAGACATTATATGAAACAAATTAGTAAAGGATGAATTTCAGCTAGAACAATACTGAATCCAAAATAGATGGCAAATAATTACCTATAAACATTGGTAAATGTAAATAGCATTATTGATACATAATAATTTTTAAATAGCTAATATGGTGTGCTTTTAAAATAAGATTTAAATTGCTTTTAAATAGTAACTCAGAAGAGACAAGCAGAAAGTTAGAACTAAAGTATTTGAGGATCCTTATATTTTGGGGCTAGGAAAGAAAAATATTGTATAGTTTTCTTACTTCAATTACAAATTTAATTTTATACAAGTTAAAAAAAGAAAGTAAGCACAATGACAAAAAGTAAAGTGATGAACTGAGGGATATTTCTTACAAATATAGCAAATATAAAGAATAATACTTGAAATATCTAACAAACATCTATAATTTGACTTGAAGAGAAAATAACAAAAACAGTTATTAAAACATACAAAAAATATTTATAGAAGAAACACTATTTCCAGAAGAGATGAACTAAATGACTCATACATAAAGGAAACCTGCTCAATCTCACTAGGAGACAGAAAATTGTATTTAATGTCATAATACCACATGCTTTTTATCCACCAGATTGATAATATTAAGGTCTTCTAACTTATGGGAATGGGAAAATAACTTTTATTTATAACTCAGAAAACTGTAAAAACTTTTAAAAATTAGAAATTATCTGGCAATATCTATTAAAATAAATGAAAAAAAAATGTATGCAATGTCTTATCCAGAAACACATCTCCTAGAAATCTACCTTATATAAATAAATAAATACATTTTAAGGAATTCAACCAAGTCTAAGTTTTAATATATTGTTACAAAATTATCTACATTTATATATCTTAGCCTGGAAGAATTGTGATAAAAAAACTAATAGTGGTAGTATATTAAAATTTGTGTTTTACAAAATGAACAGTTACAAAAAGAGTAATCCATATGTGTATGTGATTGTTTAAAAGCCAGTGTCAATTCAAAGGAAGATGTGCAAGCATATATGTAAGACTTGATGTGGTTCATATGTTCAGAGGATAGTGATGGAGCTAAAATGACTGAAGATTTATTAAAATTTCCTCCAATCCCCTTGTATTTGTTTCAATGGCCATAAAAATTACGTATTAAATTTGTAAATTTTAGACACTTATTAAAGAAATTAAAAATGCAGCTTCAAAACAAAATGCTGAGTTATCTTCCATACATGTGTTGTTTTGATACCTTTAAAAACATACATAAAACATCTAAATGATATACAGCAGATGATTACAGTTGTTGTATCTGAAAACTGCAGATAATAATCATGGTCTGGCTGGATGTGGTGGCGCACACCTGTAATCCCAGCATTTTGGGAGGCCAAGGCAGGCAGATCACGAGGTTAAGAGATCGAGACCATCCTAGCCAACATGGTGAAACCTTGTCACTACAAAAACTACAAAAATTAGCTGGGCATGGTGGCATGCGCTTGTAGTCCCAGCTACTCAGGATGGGGAGGCAGGAGAATCGCTTGAACCCAGTAGGCATAGGTTGCAGTGAGCCAAGATCACACCACTGCACTCCAGGCTGGTGAGACAGTGATACTTGGTCTTAAATAATAATAATAGTCTACTTTATATTCTGTATTTTCTGTATTTTTAATAAATATAGCAGTTTATATATCAGACAACACTATAAAGCTATTTGTAGCTCAATCTCTCTCAATTTTTTTTGAAAATATTAAGACTACATAGATAATCCTATTTTGATGGGGATAGTTGGCAGAATTGCACAGAAGAAACAGTATCTCATGCCTGTAAATTCTCATAAAATTTTACTGAAAAATAAACTGATAACTAACTGTATTGAGAAATAATATATTCTCTTGCTTAATTTTTTTAAACTTCTATAATAATACATAATGGAAAAATCTCCCTCCAAATAAGAATTGGTAAATCTATAAATCTTCCTTTTCAATAAAGTCATAAGATTGAGGTTTGTTTTAAACTGCATTTTATAAAAATAAACTTTCCTAAAAAACAGGAGTATTTCATAGATATAATTTTTGTTCTCCTTATTTTTTCCTTTGCCTTTAGCTTCCAGACATTTACATATTAAATGAGCTCAACATATTTTTTTCTCTTTTAAGGGGCTGAAGAAGTGGACAAAGAAAACACAAATATCAAGGACTTATAATCTTGTCAATAGATGAACTTCTTCTGGAACTTCTAACATATTATTCAGTAGTTTGTGATTATTCATACATCTATTTTTCGTGAATGAGTTTCTATAGCTTTAATTACATTCTCAAAGTTGTCTAAGTCTCCAACGAAGAGTAATAAGCACTGATCCAGACTGAAAAATCTTATTTTTCTCCAAAGATTTAGACTCTAAAGACCTTTATAAAAAGTACATTCTCAAAACCAAAGCATAGTAAAAAAAGATAGAAAGATACTGCATTTTATACTATTTCACATACTTAGGGAGAATGTGGGCCATAATAGGACTATATACTGATAACTGGAAGGTAAAGTAGGTAAAAACTGGATGTGAGGACAATCTGATTGGGAAATAATGCATTCCATTGGCTGAGGGATGGGTCTGTATGCTTAAATAGAAATTTCTTGGATAAACTTGTTGCTGAATCAAAAACGAATACCTTTTCAATTATAGAAAAAAATTATCTTTCAGGATAATATGAATATGTACTTTCTAAGTAAAACCTACAAATCAAATCAGTTTGTAAATGTAGCCAATAAATTTTTCTTTAAAAGTTGGCTAATCATGAATTCCTATTATGTCCCCCATACATTTTAGCAAAAAGAATCTAGATATTACAATGGATGAGAGAACTAGAGGAAGAAGTTCTTTTTATTTCTTCTCAAACAGTGTGGTTCCCTCAAACAACCTCAGGGCATTTCCACCTTTTGCACCTGTTTACTTAAATAGGTTTTATGTAAACAAGAAATAAAATTGAAGCTCCATAACTTAAAAATATAAGTACATATACATATGTATATAAATATAACATTATTTTTCAATCCTTGCCTTTCTGAGAAGTGGAAAAGGTAACAGAGCATTTCCTATTTTTGTTTTTTTTTTGAATCGGAGTTTCAATCTTCTTGCCCAGGCTGGAGCACAGTGGCGCACTGCAACCTCCACCATAATCTCCACCTCCTGGGTTCAAGCGATTCTCCTGCCTCAGCCTCCGGAGTAGCTGGGATTACAGGCCTGCACCACCACGCCTGGATAATTTTGTGTTTTTAATAGAGATGGGGGTTTCTCCATGTTGGTGAAGCATGTCTTGAACTTCTGACCTCAGGCAATCTACCGACAGCCTCCCAAAGTGCTGGGATTGCAGGTGTGAGCCACTGCGCCCGGCCTCGAGTTTTCAAGAAGGGCCGTCCTAGATGACTCCATAATCAGCGAGTAATATTGCAAATAATACACACAGAACTCAGTTAGTGGCGATGTGCCTTGATGTTTTCTAGCCTTTATTCAGTTTGTACCCAGGTCCTTCATCAACGCTCTATTTTGGGCTGATCCCCGCCCCCCCCCAAAAAACCCCACTTTTCTGGGGATCTTGATTACATGTTAACTACAGCCCTGTAAGAGTCATGAGTGTATATCTCAATCTGTGTAGCTCATCAGCCCACATATTTTCCACCTAATTTCGTTTTTGAGCTCCCATTCTCTTGGGATGGCACAAACTTAATCCTTGTAAGTTTACACCTCTCCCCAGTGCTCAGCCTGGCACAAAATTTCAGGAATGGGGCTGCAGGCATCTGATTGGAGTCCTCTTTCACTCTTCCCTGTCCACATACCCCCATCCCTTAGCTCACTGCTGAGCTGTTTTTTGTTCCACGGATCAGGAGTCAGCAAAGATTTTCTGTAAAGGGCCAGAGAGTAAATATTTTTAGCCCTGTGGACTCTAGCAGCCCTAGACGATACGTAAAAGAATGGACATGGCTGGGTTTCAATAAAACTTTATTTACAGAAACAGGCCGTGGGCCGGGTTTGGCCAAGCCCCTTCAGGTCTCATGGCTGCTTCTGTGCCCATCCTGTGTTGGCTGAGTTTCTTCTCATGAGTTTGCCCATGCTCTGTGCAATGCTACAAGCAGCTCTCCAAGGCCTTTCTCTTTCATGGGTGAGGAATAGGGGCCAGAGCTGGGTTTTTTGCCGCTGATGTTGGAAATTGCATGGGCTTGCCTCCTATTTCTCTATTTCGGTGTGGCTCTGCGTCTCCCAGAATCACTCCATGATTCCAACGTCACTCTGAGCCATGAGAAACTGAGGCTCCCTGGGTCCTCTCTGCCTGGTTACCCCAGCTGGCATTTCTCTGGAGCTTGCCACCACCCTGAACTGCACTTGGGAAAAGGGTCTAGAGAGCCCCGGCTCTTAGATTCCCGAATCCATCTGGGGGTTTTACAGATTCCCCACTCCCCTTGGGGCCTGGCCCAGATGGTGAGGGCAGATCCCAGGGTTCCCTTTTCCTTAGTGACTCACCAGCTCTCAGCATCCTCTCTTTTCTTCTGACTTCATTCTCATCATTGGGCATCTTTATGGAGTCTGGGTGAAGAGCCTGGCTCTGATTTGAAAGAGAAAATTTCCTGCCAACAGCCACCATTCAAAAGGTAAAAATGGGTCTGTAATGAAAGTCTCACTCTCACTTCTGACTTCTGGTTCCTTATTTTATTTTCTCAGATGTGACCACTTGTGGCCAGGTTGTTTTCTCTATATTTCCAGATGTGCTTTCTGTCTCCCTAAGCGTGCAAGTGTAAATACGTCAGTCTGTTCCATATCCTGATTTCATCACATCTTGGACCGAGGAGTTCTATGTCAGCACATCCGTATGTGTTGCTTTATTTAAAGAACAAAAACCAACCAACCAACCAACCAAACAAACAAAAAACCAGGCTGGTCGCAGTGGCTTATGCCTATAATCCCAGCACTTTGGGAGGTTGGGGCAGGTGAATCATCTGTCAGGAGTTTGGGACCAGCCTGGTCAACATGATGAAACCCCATCTCTACTAAAGACACAAAATTAGCTGGGTGTGGTGGCACAGGGCTGTAGTCCCAGCTACTTGGGAGGTTGAGACAAGAGAATCGCTTGAACCCGGGAGGCGGAGGCTGCCGTGAGCTGAGGTCACCCCACTGTATTCCAGCCTAGGTGACAGAGTGAGACTTGGTCTCAAAATAACCCCAAACCAAACAAAACAAAACAGAAAGCAAAAACCCTGCGTGCTATTCCGTCAAATGGAGGTACTGTGACTTCTCTAATCAGTTCCCTGTTGAGGGACATTTTGATTGTTTCGTGTTCTTCACTCTTTGGAACGAACAGTGACGCAGTGACTCTCCTGGTGGATATTGAATAGACATTCTCTGAGTCACCTTGCCTTGATGGAGGTGCGTGCGTGGATAATAGACGCTCATAGTTTCTGCTGCCCATTATACTCCAAACCCCTGCAGCCCCGTTGTCAGCGCGACCTGAGTCAGTTGTTCATTAATCCCAATGTTTATTTTAGCTGCACTTGCTGCCATCATTTAATTTGATCGAAAGTTTTGCAATTTTGATGAAAGTTTAGGTTTGAAGAAATTTGCTAACATTGAATCACCAAGTTTCTGTCAAATAAGGCATAGTAGAGACAGCTGTATCTATTTAAAAAAAAGACTTGGCAGTGAATCAGAAAAAAATGGAGGCTCTTTCCAGATTTCTCCCCAGGTGTCTTTAAGGACTTAAAGACACTTTAAGAAACTCTACCACTTTAAAGAAACAAAATCTGAAGATTGTAAATGAAGTGGTACGAACAAGGTCTTTGCAAAATAGATGAGACAGAACTTTTATCAGTTGACCTATATGGACTAAAAAGGACTCTGATTTACATCATAAGATTTGCAAGTGAATGCACATTTATTTGCTTGAAATTAAAATTACTTTTGGGGGGAGATTCTTTCCATTATCCTCATTTAAAAATTACCTGCTAATGACCAGTTTGGACCACATTAGATGAGAAAGTAGCTACCATCTGCATTTAAGTCCATGTAAACATGTCTATAATGCTAAGTTTCTAAAAGTGGGATTATACAGTGGTTTCTGAATACAGTGGCTTGAGATTGATTATACAGTGGTTTGTGAGTCTTATAGCTTATACTCATTTATACTTTTACTCAGCAATGTTTGAGAATGTCTTTATCCATACCCCATCCCTATAGGGTTTCAGCAAAATTTTGGATTTTTTGTTAATAGGAATAGGTAAAAAATAGTATTTCATGGAGACTTTTTTTTTTTTTTTGAGATAGAGTTTCGCTCTTGTTGTCCAGGTGGGGTCTTAGTTTACTGCAACCTCCACCTCCCAGGTTCAAGTGATTCTCCTGCCTCAGCCTCCCGAGTAGCTGAGAATACAGGCATGTGCCACCACACCCAGCTAATTTTTTGTATTTTTAGTAGAGACCGGGTTTCTTCATGTTGGTCAGGCTGGTCTCAAACTCCCGACCTCAGGTGATCCGCCTGCCTCGGCCTCCCAAAGTGCTGGGATTAACAGGCATGAGCCACTGTGTCTGGCCTGGAGACTTTTTTTTTTTTTTCCAATATGGAGTCTCACCATGTTGCCCAGGCTGGTCTCAAACTCCCGTCCTCAAGCAATCCTCTTGCCTTGGCCTCCCAAGTGGCTGGGATTACAGATGCACGCCACTGTACCTGGCTCATGGGTTTGTCCTATTAGTCCGCCTAGCATCTTTCCACGTGTTTCAAAGCTGTTTATAGTTCGCTTTCTGTGAACTGTCTGTGTCTTTCTCTTACTTTTCTGTTGCATGGTTG
Source organism: Cacajao melanocephalus (assembly GCA_963573385.1). Lineage (NCBI taxonomy): Eukaryota > Metazoa > Chordata > Mammalia > Primates > Pitheciidae > Cacajao > Cacajao melanocephalus. The sequence continues at coordinate 7,289 of CAUYLG010076445.1, forward strand.
GTCTGTCCTAACTCATTATTTTGGAGCTCCTTGTATATTGAGGAAATGATCTGTCATATTATTATAATTCTTAGCTTGTCACTTGTGAGTTTGTTTTTGCTGCTTCCAACCATGTAGATTTTTATTTAATTTGTACCTCTTTGAACTTAGTCTTTTTTGATTTATACTTAGTGAAGTCTTCCTTATTCCAAGAAGATTAAAAATAATCTTTTTTTCTATGACTTGGTTTCCTTTTTTTTTGCATTTAAATATTTAATTCATCCAGAATTTATTTTGGTATACAGAGTGAGATAGGGATTAAAATAATCTATTTTGGTAAAAAAAGTGAGATAGAGATTAAAATATATGTATTTCCAGATGGCTCTCTGAAGTCCTGATACCATTTGTTGAGTAATCCATCTTTTCTCCGTTGATGTAAATGCCAGCTATAAAATTTACTAAATCAGAGAATGTATTTACTTATTTGTTTCTGGATTTTTTTTTTAGTCCTAAGGTGAATAATACACTAGCCATTAGCCATATGTGTGTATTGAGCACTTGAAATATGACCAGTCCAGATTGAGATGCGCTGTAAATAAAAAATACACAGTGGATTTTGAGCACTTACTAAAAATATATGTATAAAATATCTCATTACCGATTTTTATATTGCTTACATTATTGAAGTGAAAGTATTTTGGATATATTGAGGAAAATAAATTATTACAATTAATTTCACCTGTTTCTTTTTCCCTTGTTGATTGTGCCTACTAGAAAATTTAAAATTATATTTGTGGCTCACATTCTAATTATTATTATTATTATTTTTGAGATGGAGTATCCCTCTGTCGCCCAGGCTGGAGTGCCGTGGTGCTATCTCAGCTCACTGCAACCTCCACCTCTTGGGCTCAAGCAATTCCCTGCCTCAGCCTCCAGAGTAGCTGGGATCACAGGTGCCCGCCACCGTGCCCGGCTTATTTTTATACTTTTGGTAGAGACGGGGTTTCACCATCTTGGCCAGGCTGGTCTTGGAACTCCTGACTTCTTGATCCACCCACCTTGACCTCCCAAAGTGTTGGGATTACAGGCATGAGCCACCGTGCCCGGCCTCACATTCTATTTTCATTGTACGGCGTTGCTTTAATCTTTTCAGCTCTGCCTGTTCAGGTGCTTTTCTGTTTCAGTTACTGGAACTTTATGTCTTACCATCTGTTCGTCTTCTGTATTACTCTTCCTTTTCAAAAGTTTCTTGGTTATTCTTAAACCATATTTTCCCATGTGAACTTTAGCATCAGCTTGCTAGTTTCAAGAATATCTTCTAGGTATTTTTTACAAGCTTTGTTTCAAATTTCTACATGAATATAGGCAGAAATGACAGGTTTATGATGATGAGCGTTTCTACCTAAGAACAAAGCTCATCGCTCCATCTATCCAGGCTACTTATTATGTGTCCCAGCAGCATTTTACGTTTCCTTCATAAGCACTTCTTACGTTTCAAGTTGAGTGCATTCCTGGGTATTTCGCTTCCTTTTATGACGATTACAAATGGGATCTTCTATTTCATGATATATTCTATCTGGCCGTTGTTTTTCCATAGAAAAGCTATTGATTTTGTCTTGATCCACCACTGATTTTGTCTCGAGCCACCAAACAGAATACTTTTTTCATTAATAATTGTTGTTTAAATGACTCTTTGAGATTTGTATGTGTACAGTAATATCTTTATAAATAAGCAGCTGAGTTCAGCTATTGTTGGTGGGAGTTATGGATGCAAATAAGATGTCATGGTCTTAACAGAGCGGACTGACTGGGGACGGAAGGGCGGCTGTCCCAGCTGGAGAGCTGGTGTAGGAATCAGTGGTTTCAGCAGGAAGCCATGGGAGGAAGATGCACCATTTTGGGGAGAAGGTCATGGGAAGTGGGTGTGCCACTTTGGGGAGCAGGTCATGGGAGGAGGGTGTACTGCTTTGGCTACACCTACCTTGGTGCAGTAACATTGGTTTGAGACTCTGCCAGCTGCGTTGTCTGAGGTCTTGGTTTTCCAGCACGCTACTGTTATAGGCAAGATTTGTTTTGGGGTCCTGTGTTAGAGGTGGGATAGTGTGAGCCCTGCAGGGCAGCCTCCTTGTAGCTCAGCTGGCTAGGGACAAGGCAGAGGGCCTGAACTGGCTCCATTTTCTGTGGTGCTACACGCATTGGGACCCAAATTTCCCCTTCTAGAAATTCTCAAGTTGCCCTCTCCTGACCTTGTACTGATTTACACTTTCACCAGCAATGTTTGAGAATATCTTTATCCATCCCTCATCCTGTTCCCTTTGCTAATACTTTCTTGTCTTTGCTTTGCTTCTCAAGACCAGGTGAAGACAGACAATATTTCCATGGATCAGATGTGCTCGTGGAGTCCAATTCCTCTCTCTCAATGTAATTGGAGTGAGAATTAGCCAAGTCACTTACATAGTGCCTGTATTAGTTTGTTTTCATACTGCTATAAAGAACTGCCCAAGACTGGGTAATTTATCAAAGGAAGAGGTTTAATTGACTCACAGTTCTGCATGGTTGGGGAGGCCTCAGGAAACTTACAACCATGGCGGAAGGTGAAGGAGAAGCAAAACACCGTCTTCACAAGGCGGCAGGAGGGAGAAGTCCTAAGCAAAGCGGGAAGAGCCATTTATAAAACCAGGTCTCGTGAGAACTCACCATCACGAGAACGGCATGGGGGAAACTGCACCCCCATGATTCAGTTACCTCTATCTGGTCTCTCCCTTGACACGTGGGGATTACAGAGATTACAATTCAAGATGAGATTTGGGTGGAGACACAAAACCTAACCATATCAGCCCCAGAGCAAATGCCTTCTTTTTTTAAATCTTTTTAAAATTGTGTTTCTGGTTAGTCAGTCACCTCATTGAAAGCAAGACCCAGGTGTCATCCCTCTTCATATCCCCGGGCTAAAGGCAGGGCCTTACAGGGCTGGTGTGTCTGATGATAACAGAGACATCTGTTGTTTCCTTTTTTCTCATTAACAAGTACTGTTGTTTCCCAAAAAGTCTTGTGGACCCCAGCCTAAGGCATTACTGGCTGTTTCCCAGAACTTGGCTCCTGACTGGCTCCCGACTGGCTCCCCTACTCCCTCATCTCCACTTCCATGCTCTGCCGGGTCTCCCCACTCCAAGCCCTGTCCCACCTCCTATCCTTTGCATCTGCTGTTCCTTTTCTCCGAAATGTAGTTCCTTAAGCTCTGTGCATGGCCACCTCAGTGGAAATATCTCCTCCCAAGCTCCTCCCTGAATCCCCTGCAATGTACATGGCTTTCTCTGTTTATTTCCTTCCTAGAACTTGTCAACAGCCTTCCTTATCCAGTTTGTTTGCTTATATATTTTTTACTTCTTTATTATCAGTTTCTCTGCCATAATCTGGGCTCCTTGAGGACAAGCCTCTTCCAGCTTGTTCTTGGTTGTGTCACTAACACCTAGCTCAGTGACTCACATGGATAAATGCTTGGTAAATATCTAATGAAGGGAGGGAGGGAGCAAGGGAGGAAAGAAGGGAAAGAAGAACGAAGGAATAAAGGAGGGAGGGAAGAAAGGAAGGAGAGAGGGAGGGAAGGAAGGAGGGAGGGAGGGAAGGAAGGAGGGAGAGAGGGAAGGAGGGAGGGAGGGAAGGAAGGAAGGAGGAAGGGAGGAAGTGGGGAGGGAAGGGAGGGAGGGAAGGAAGGAAGGAAGGAGGAGGGAGGGAAGGAGGGAAGGAAGGAAAGGAAGGAAGGGAGGGAGGGAGGAAGGGGAGAAGGGCAGGGGATACTTAAGGGCAGGGAAGAGGCTATTGTCTGGGGTTTATACATGGGGCCCAGACCACAGGAAGTTAGGGCATCCCAGATTCTTGCTAGAATCATCTCCATGTAGTTCTCCCTGCATCTGCAGGCTGGAGGACGGCCTGGAACATTCTCAGCAACCATCCTGGCTAGGCATCCAATGATATAGAGAAGCTTGGGGACTGACATTTTGTTAGTTTTTCTCTGGTGACCCGGTGACTCACTGCTGGTTGCTATTCCCGCGGCTCTGTGGGTGGGAGAGGCTCCTGGGCACAGGCGTGCAGTCCGTCTCTCTCCTGCAGTTGGTCTCCTGGGCACCTGCGCTCTCCCAGGCAGCTGGTGGCTGGCGGTGCTCTCCAGGCTGCCTCGGCATTTTACTGCTTTATTGGATGGGAAGCATTTATTCACTCTGGGAGCCGTTACCCTTTGGATAGTATCGCTAACACACCCACCATTTCCCCAAAGTCATTGTTGCTGTGTGGGGGTGTTTGCATTCCAGCCCTTTGTGTGTTTTATGTAAGGCGCTAGCACCTCATGGTTCTTTCTCGCATGTCCAGAGTCCCTCTCTCTGCTCTTTGCCTTTTCACTTTATCTGATGCTTTTTCAGGGGGTTCATCTCAACTTGTCCCTGGCATATCTCACCAGGGCATGGGGGCATTCTCTCCTTGCCTCAGTGATATTCAAGACAGGTTCTGTCTGTATGAACTAGGGCCGGGGGACCCACTACTTTCCCTGCCCTGGTATTTCGTTTTCTCTTGCTGTGTACAAATGATGAAAAGTTGTAGCAGCTTTAAATAGCACCCTTTTTTAGCACAAAGCTTCGTAGGTCAGAGGTCTGGGAGGACATGGGTGGGTCAGCCAGCCGTGTTCCCATCTGGAGGCTGGAGTCCCCTTCCAAGCTCCTGCCTGCTGGCGGGATACAGCAGGGTTGCAGGAGTGAGGCCCCATTTCCATCAGCCAGGGCCTTCTCCACTCCTTGAGACCGTCCACATTTATTCCCATGTGGCTCCTGTTTCTCCAACCAGCCACAGCTCATGCACTTTCTCACTTTGGAATCTCTCTGACTTCCCTGTCTGCCTTCACCGGGGACAGCGTTCTGCTTTTCAGGGTTTCTAGGACGAGGTCAGGCCCAACCAGGCAGTCGCCTCATCCTAAGGCAAGCCGTAACTCACAGCACACTAGAGCATGGGACTGAGAGCGTGTCATAGTCACAGGCTCTGAAGATGAGGGCAGAACACCTTTGGGGGCACCACGTTAGAAATTCTGCCCACCACACCCAGCCTCGGGGTTGGTTGCAGTGTTTAATCTTGAGACCTAACAGTGACATTTCTATGCCTTTCTGCAAATGAAGACTTTCGCCCTCAGTGTCATTTTCCCAGCAGGGGTCACCGCCCATTGATGACTCACATTTTCTCTAGTGTCGGTTATTCCTCTTTTTCTTTTTAAGTGGGAAATTGGGATGGAAGGTGAGTGCGAGACCTAGGGACTAAGCTGTTATTTGTTCTGTCTGTATCCTTTTGTTCATTTATTAGAGAGGTGTGATCTTAAAGTGGTCGTTCTCAAAGTGTGTTTGGGGGACCCCCCCAAAGAGGTTCCTCAAGATTCTTTCAATGGAGCTGTGAGGTTAAAATAATAATAGTAATTTTAAAATTCAAATACTAATTAATTTCCATAAGAATACTAAGACGTTATTTGCCGTTTTCATTCTCGTTTTCTCAAAGCCTCAATCCTTCCTGATACCTGCCCCGTACACCATACCTACTTACAGACTTACTACCAGGACTTTTACCTAAGAAATGATACTGGCTAAGAAATAATTGTCTACCAGCCAGGTGCAGTGGTTCATGCCCGTAATCCCAGACTTTGGGAGGACGAGGCAGGTAGATCACTGGAGGCCAGGAGTTCAAGACCAGCCAGGCCAGCATAGTGAGACCCTGTTTCCACTAAAATTGCAAAAATTTGCCAGGCACAGTGGCAGGCACTTGTCATCCCAGCTACTCAGGAGGCTGAGGCAGGAGAATCACTTGAACCTGGAAGGCCGAGGTTGCAGTGAGCTGAGGTCATCCGACTGCACTCCAGCCTGGGCGACAGAGTGAGACTCTGTCTCAAAAAAAAAAAAAAAGAAATAAGAAATAGTGGTCGATCATACTTTAGTCATTGTTCACTTTGTCTTTGTTACAGCAGCTGAACTGATACCCTACTGTTTTAGTCCCTTTGGGCTGTTAGAACAAAATAGTATGAAGTGGGTAGCTTATAGGCAGTAGACATTTATTTCTCATAGGTCTGAGACCCGAAGTCCAAGGTCAAGGCATCAGCAGATTTGTGTCTGTGAAGAGCTCACTTTCTGGTTCATAGAGGGCATCTCTTCGCTGTGTCCTCACATGGTGGAAGGGGCGAGGCAGCTCTCCAGGACCTCTTTATTTTATTTATTTATTTAATTTTTTAAGATGGAGTTGTCGCTCTTGTTGCCCAGGCCAGAGTGCAATGGTGCAAACTTGGCTTACTGCAACCTCCGCCTCCAGGGTTCAAGCGATTCTCCTGCCTCAGCCTCCCGAGTAGCTGGGATTACAGGCATGCACCACCACACCCGGCTCATTTTTTGTATTTGGTAGAGATGGGGTTTCACCATGTTGGTCAGGCTGGTCTCAAACTCCTGACCTCAGGTGACACATCTGACTTGGCCTCCCAAAGTGCGAGGATTACAGGAATGAGCCTCTGCAGCGGGTCCAGGACCTCTTTATAAGGGCAGTAACCATGGACCTAATCACCTCCCAAAGGTTCTAGCTTCTAATAAAGTCATGCATTATTCAACCATGGGGATACACACTAAGAAATGTCTCAATTGTTCAAACATCACAGAATGTATTTACCCAAACAAAGATGCGGTAGCCTACTGCACACACAGGCTGTATGGTGTAGCCTATTGCTCCAAGGCTACAAACCTGTGTAGTATGTTACTGTGTTGAATGCTGTGGGCAACTGTAACACAATGACAAGTATTTGTGTATCTGAACATAAAAGAGGTGCAGTAAAAACATGATATGACCGGGTGTGGGCGCTCATGCCTGTAATCGTAGCACTTTGGGAGGCCGAGGCGGGCGAATTGCCTGATCTCAAGAGTTCAAAACCAGGTTGGGCAACATGGTGAAACCCCGTCTCTACTAAAAAATACAAAAAATCAAGCCAGGTGTGGCAGTGTGAGCCTGTAGTCCCAGCTACTTGGGAGGCTGAGGCAGGAGAATTGCTTGTACCCGGGAGGCAGAGGTTGCAGTGAGCTGAGATTGCACCGCTGCACTCCAGCTTGGGTGACAGAGAGAGACTCCATCTCCAAAAAAAAAAAAAAAACATGGTATAAAAGATGAAAGGTAGTCCATCTGTTTAGGGCACTCACCGTAAATGGGGCTAGCAGGGCTGGAAGCTGCTGTGGGTGAGTCAGTGAGTGAGTGTGAGTGAATGTGAAGGCCTAGGACATGACTGTACAGTACTGTGGACTTTATAAACACCCTACACTTAGGCTACACTACAGTAGTCAAAAGGTTTTTTCTTCAACAATACAATGGCCTTAACTTACTGTAACATTTTTACCTTATAAGCTTGTAAAAACTTTTTGACTCTTTTTGTAATAACAGCTTAAAACACAGACACACTGTAAAGCTTTACAAATGTATTTCCTTTCTTTATATATTTATTCTATAAGCTTTTCTCTATTCAAAATAAATTCTTTTTTACTTATTATTTTCTTTTTGTAAAATATGAAGATACAAACATTAGGCCAGGCATGGTGGCTCAGGCCTGTAATCCCAGCACTTTGGGAGGCCAAGGTGGGTGGATCGCCTGAAGTCAAGAGTTCGAGACCAGCCTGGCCAACATGGCGAAACCCTGTCTCTACTAAAAATATAAAAATTAGCCAGGTGTGGTGGCCTGAGTACCTGTAATCTCAGCTGCTCAGGAGGCTGAGGCACAAGAATTGCTTGAACCTGGGAGGCGGCGGTTGCAGCGAACCAGATCGCACCATTGCACTCCAGCCTGGGCGACAGAGTGAGACTCTGTCTCAAGAAAATAAAAAATAAAATAAGTGCAAACATTAGCTTAGGCCTACAAAGGGTCAAGATCATCCAGACATCACTAGGCGACAGGAAGCTTTCACTCTATTATGATCCTGTAGAACCACTGTCTTATGTGGTGCCCACTGTTGACTTTCACGTCATCATGCACACAAGACTGGACTGTCACCTTAGAGCTTGGGATTCCACTGTATTGATTTTGGGGGGACACAAACATTTAGACCATGGTACCTACTTAATCACTTACTGGCCAGGCGTGGTGGTTCATGGCTTAATCCCAGGACTTTGGGAGTCCAAGACGTGGATCTCTTGAGGCCAGGAGTTCAAGACCAGCTTGGGAAACATGGTTAAAACCTGTCTTTACAAAAAAATTTAAAAATTAGCTGGGCGTGGTGGCACGTGCCTGTGATCCCAGCTACTTGGGAAGCTGAAATGGGAGGATCACCTGAGCCCAGGAGGTTGAGGCTGCAGTGAGCTGTGATTGCGACACTGCACTCCCGCTGGGGTGACAGAGTGAGACCTTGTCTTGAAAAAGAAAGTACCCACATATCCCTTTGCCTTTCTAATAGAGCTCTAATTCTGTTTGATCTACCAATGTGCCCACCTATAAATCCTAGATCTCCAGCCTCCCTTGCAGCCCAGGGAAACCACGTGAGAAGGTCAGCGGAAGCCTTCAGGAAGGGCGTCCCTTCTCATCTTCTGCTTGTACCTCGTTCCTCCTGGGAACGGCAGGGCGGCCCCTGGGGTGCAACAGCCACCACTCAGGTGACGGCTGGTGGCCCGTGGTAGTGCTGGGGCCACTGTACCTGTTGGGTGGCTGACCGCGGTCCTTCTGCTGACGCAGACAAATAAACCCTTCCTGTGTTTAAGTCACTGCAATAGGGTTTTCTCTTTCTTCAAATTAAACCCAATCTTAACTAGTTATTTGAGCCAACTTTCGAGCAAGGAAAAGATGGTTTCTGTAATTTTTCTGTTACTGTTTGTTCACGTTTCCTAAGAATAGGACAAGCAGAAGACCACTTAGGGTATTTATGGTGGGCTTCGTGGTGTCCATTGTGGGCACAAAGGGCTCAGCTGAAGCTTGTGTGCTCGCTGTCCAGGAGCTCAGTTGAAGGAGCTGGTCACGGTGTCCAGCAACCCACAGCATCCGTTTCCTTCCTGCCTGACCTACTGCAGAGTGTGGTATTTATTTTTGAGCACTGGACAAAGGAAAAAGAGTATCCAAAGTTGGCCAAAACTTGACCTTGACAGGGAAGGTCGGGGCAGGAGGCCCGACAACTCAGTGTGTGACTGTAGTGATTTCCGAGGGCAGAGCAGTATCCTGTTTCTACGGCCAGCTGCAAGGGGCCTAGTGAGCGCTGCCTGTGGTTGCTACAGTCTGGGAAGGGATCCTCATGGAACCCAGGAAATAATCTGTGTTTGGCAAATAGAGAAGAACAAACTTAGAAACAGTGACCTTTTCTTTGTCAGCTTCTCAGAGGGTTGTAATGATGGAAAATAACTGTTAAATCTCCGTTGGCTCAGGGCCCCTGAATGGAAATGGGAGAGGGTATTGATTAGCTCAATGGCTCTTTAAAGAGCTAGCTGTGTTTGCCCTCCTGCCTCATAAGCAGACAGCCTCTTTTCTGTCTCCATACTTATTGGATTTTAGATGGCAGCGCACACAAATACTGCTTTCCCTGGGTAAATATTAGGTTTACGATTGGATAGAGAGACCACAGAACGCATCTATCAAATGGAAGATGGGGGAGTGATCTATATGGCAGTGCCCTCGCCCGGCTGGCTGTGAACACCTCGTCCCAGCCCCTGCCCACTGATTTGCACCTTGGTTCTCCTGACATGATGGGCCATATGGCTGACATCCATGGGGAAGGGAGAAAGTGATAACCCCAATAACTATAAACTGTCCTTTTCTGTTCTACGGTCGAATATGCTTTAATACGCTTACTTAGATTTGACTGGCTGTGATTTTGTTACAGTGACGTCAAGACCATTTTTCTTTCTCCTTCTCTGTTCCTCCCACTGCTAAGATCGTTCCAGAATAGTATTTTGTTTAATAATAATGATCCTGATGATAATCACAGTTCCTAGTAATTGAGGGCTTATTACATGCCAGGTGTCCTGCTAAACTTCATACACACCATCTTTATTCCCCTTCTGGAGAGAAGCTCGGGTCCCAAGAGGTGGTAAGCAGAACCGGAGTCTGCAAACCACAGGTGCTTTGTAGATAAAATCTTGTCTCCTCAAATGGCTCATTTGGAATCCTGTACCCCTCTAGCCCCCGAGTCTTCTCCTTTTTGAGTTAAACAAACTTACAAACTAGTTTTGGTGTTGTAAGCCTACTTGTACAGGTAGAGTGGCGGGGGGTGGCATCCCGGGATACAGTAATAAGGGATACAGTTCAGTAGTCTTCCGGTGGCGGGGGAGGGGGGCCCGCCCCAGCTGGGACAGCCAGGAGCTGCTGAGACCCACCTTCACATTTGATGCTCTGCTGGTGTGGGAGTCGAGCTTTCTGGAAATGCTGTTGATTCACAAGTGCTGATGGCAGTCTCTCTCATGTGGTTTTTATGTTTGCTCTCCATCTGGATGGGAAATGAGAGAAAATGCATTCCCAGTCCAGAGGGTTTTGGAAATAAAGGGCTGGGATTTTCATTAAAATCGGGGGTGCCGTGCCATTTCCTGTGGGAGGGGGAGCTGAGCGTTGGGCCCAGAGCTTCTTGCCACCTGAGACATAAACTGATCTTTCAGAGAGAGAGAGAGGGAGAGAGACAGAGAAAGAATGTTTCACGTGTGTGAGAGTGAGAGTGTGTGTGTGTGTGTTTGTGTGTACGGGGTGAGCAATGGTGAATACAAACCGTGATTATTTCTGTAAGCAGATTCTAGAGGTTAACTGGTTACCAGAAATCTCATTTTAGCTCAAGTTCTCAGCCATTCCCAAATCTGTCATCAGAGATGGTCACAGTAAGCGAGTGGTTACTTTGCATTTTATCGTCTTCCTTCTGGGTCACTCCTGTGGTCCGCAGAGACTGATCAAAAAGCAGGGAAATGAGAAACAAGAGGTCCGGGTGATTCCAAGGCAGGACAGTCAGCCTCTCCAAGATAACCTCTGGCCGCATTAGGAAGGTACTGCTATGATCAGCCTGTTTGTGGGCACTGGAGGGGTGGTGGGGACACCCAGAGCCCCAGATACCCAGCAGAGGTGCCGTGCAAGGGGAAGATAAGACAGTTTTCCACTGTTTCTCTTCTTTGCTTTTGCTGGGGAGACATCCTTTCACCCGCTTTGTGGGGTGCCGTTAGAAACACAAGGTTGACTCCAGGATCCGCCGGCCCCTTGACCCAGGCACTCCTGGATTGCCATTCTCTTAGCCGAGCCTTCAGCCGCCTTTTTGATAGGCATACAATGAGACTCTTCCGTGCATATCTGGATGCATTACAGCTGACTTCATTCTCATCAGTGAGTTTTCCCCCAGCAAGATGTCCAAAGCTTGATTTTTTTGTGTGGCTTTAAGCTGATGGGGCTTATTATATATTTTCTCCTACCGGCAGCTTTGCTTCCCTGCCTCTCTGGCAATTCCACAACACATTTGCTCACAATCCTCTTTGTTTCATACGTAAAAGGGAAACCAGTGTTGGTGTGATGTGGCTGCTTGCTCCTGCGGCTGAGGGCCTGTTACTGGTAATATGTTCTTGCTTCTCTGCCCACATAAATACTATTGCAAATGTGAAGGTGTGAAAGTTGTGGCCACAGGAAGCAGAAAGCTCTAAGCTAGGAGCCTGGTTCCCAGTTCAGAGCAAAAAGGGTGGGACGCAGAGAGTGTATAAAGACTCCCACCAAATGACCGCAGCTTGCTTCTTGATGATTTTTTCCTGACTTATTTTGCAAAGACTGGCCTTTTAATGGTTGAAAGATGAAAGTCTAAATGGTTTGGGGACTATTAACATTTTTTTTGTCTGCAGAGCTGGTGCCGGGACTGCCGTGGACCTCTCTTTCCCTGGGCTCTGGTCCCCAGACTAGCATCACTACAGGAAGATTTCATTTTAGGAGGAGGAATCTCTGTGCCAGGGGCTGGCCTTCCAGGCTTGGGCAGAATATTTCAGAGGCCATGATATTCTGGGATGAACCTCCCACAATGTAGCCTGTGTCATAATTTTTAAAAAAAATATTAAAGAGAAAACCAACATGCTCTTTGCCACCCATCTGTTGTAGTGTTTCCATCTGTTTCCTTAGTAACCAGGGAGATGAGTTGGGTGTGTTTCCTTCTGGATTGTCTGCTATATATTTATATGCATACGTTTTACAAATGTATATACATAATGCATTGTGTAAGAGAGAAAGATGGGGAAAAGGGGAGAGGGGAAGAGAGTTGGGGGAAGAGGATGCGAGAGGAGAGAACGAGAGGGAACGTGAATGGCATATCGCTGCCATCGCCAAGTTCCTGGTTGGTGTCCATAAGGCGTGACACAGAAGTGGTTTTGAACTCTGGGGATGCCTTGATTTTTGTCCCCAGGGACTTGTTTTAGTGGAGAATTGAAATGAATCCTGTCTATCTTCTGTTGGTCGCACCCCCTTTTTCCCTCTCTCCTCTCTCCCCTGAATCTGGCTGTTCCCGAAGAGCCTGCCCTCCCTCTGCATGTTACAGCCCTCCCTGGAAAGTCCTCTGGTGGGCGCTCAGTGGCTAGCTGCTGCCACTGAAGCTGGCTTTGTCTTGTTCTCCCTGGAACCAGCTGATTTTCCCATCCTTACCTCAGGCCTGGGCCATTGTGTTTAAGCTCCAGTGAAAATGTCTAACCCCATAACGTTCCTGCAGTATGTTCCCTGAGGACAGCATGGCTCCTTAAGTTGAGGGAATGTGTCCCAGACATGGGAGGAGCCACCAGGAGCCCTGTGCCCCCAGAACACGGGACCCCATGGCCTGTCCTTTGGTGGCGCTGCTTCGCATGGCAGACCCGAGCATGTGCATCTCACAGATGGGTGAGCCAGAGCTCTCTGGACTCTGATCTGCCACTCAGGCAGGGGACGGTATGGGGGCAGGGCAGAATGGCATTGGCTTGGGAAGTGAGCCAAAAGAAAAAGAAGACGAAACAAAAATTTATTTTCTTTCAGTTACCTCTTTGGGAGGCCCAGGGAATTGTGTCTTCAGCACTTGTGTGGAATCTTCCTTGGCGGGGAAGGATCGTGTCTTGCTCTTTGTGAATTCCGCAGTGCCTGCTTTTCCTTCCACAGGAGTCAACATCACACTTGCTTCCCCTGTTGTGTGTGTAGAGTTCTGTAGCCTGTAGGTGCTTATGGGCGGTTGGGGAGGATTGTGACCACACGCACAGGTGTGTGTGGAGAGCAAGGCCACCGTGTCACTGTGTGCCTTGCCACTCAGTCCACCAGCTGCACATCAGGCTAGTTCCCACCTAGGGCAGAAGCAGAGGGGCAGTGGTCTGACTGGGTTAGGGAAACTGACAGACCATTAGTCACTTCCTTCCACGTGACCTCAGGCATGAGCTGTAGCCTTTCAAATTCCCAATGAGTTCCCTCCACACAATTGTCCTGGTCTTAGGAATGGAGAAAAAAAGAGAGAGAGAGAGAGAGAGAGAGAGAGAGATCATCACGTAGCCACTTTGCAGTGAGCTGGTCCCCGCACTGGTGCAACCCGGGCAGACTCTTCTCTGTTCTCTGAACTGAGCCTTGGGCTCTCCATATTTACCTTCACAAATGCCTTCCCTTCCTGCTTTCCTGCTTAGCTCATGGGATTTCTTGGGCAACAGCTAATTTTCTGGACATGCATCGGCTCTTAAAACCAAAACCAAACATCGCTTTCCAGGCTCTCAAGGGAACACAATCTTTTCTCCTTGTTGCTCCCAGGCGGGGATGCAGAATGATGTTACAGGTTGGATGGGGGCTGATGCTGCCAGGAGGATGAGGAGGCTGGGGTCTGGAGTGGAGGAGAGGGGGTGGTGAATGTTATTAGTTCCTCACTTGTAGACAGTTGTAACGACAGGGTGGAAAAGAACTGAGCCTGCAGAGGGGAAAGTGCTCTCATTAGCTCTGCAGTTAAGGGGCTGGGGCACAGTTATTAACCTCCCTAGTTGATCCCACGTGTCTTGGCAGTGATGAACTCTCCAGCAGCTCTCCCATTAATCCGGAGCCGATTTGCTGGCCTGGAGCATCCACTCTGAACGTGCACAGTGCGAATCCTTTGTGCATGGCTCCAACGGAGTATATGTGTCAGAGAAAAGCAATCGGTACCTTTTGCCTCTGATGGATTTGTGTTTTTTGCAAAGCGCTCTCTCCTCTAGCTGTTGGAGCTTTTTGTCATAGATTATTTTCCTCGCTTGGGGAGATGCTTGTGATTTTCCTAGCTTAGGTTAGCCCAACCCTCCAGGGACCTGTGGATATACCACCCACTTTTACCTGCTTCCTGGGTGGGTACTCTGGCGCGGAGGCCAGTTTTAGGATGCTCCCAGGATATGCTTAGGAGCTGGTCTTCCAGGTAAAAGCAACACACACACACACACACACACACACACACACACACACGTGCACACACATGCACATGCACACATGCATACACGCACATGCACTCTGAACATGCTTATATAGCTTTTCTTTTCATGAGAGTATTTTCTTATAATAAAAAGGTATAGTATGTCACTGTAGCACAGTGGTCCCCAACCTTTTTGGCACCGGGGACCACGTTCATGGAAGACAATTTTTCTGTGGACTGTGGATGGATGGTTGTGGGATGATTCAAGCACATGACATTTATTGTGTACTTTCTATTACTGGTACATTGTAATATATAACAAAATGATTATATAACTCACCATAACGTAGAATCAGTGGGAGCCCTGAGCTCATTTTCCTGCAACTAGATGGTCCCATTTTGGGGTGGTGGGAGACAGTGACAGATCATCAGGCATTAGATTCTCATAGGTAACGCGCAACCTAGATCCTTTGCATCCACTGTTCACAGTAGGGTTAGCACTCCTATGAGAATCTAATGCCACTGCTGATCTCACAGGAGGCAGAGCTCAGGCGGTAATTCGAGCATTGGCGAGTGGCTGTAAATACAGCGAAGCTTCTTTTCCTCAACCACCTGCTGGTCACCTCCTGCTGTGTGGCCCTGTTAGTGACCCATGGGTTGGGGACTCCTGCTCTAGCAGATCCGTTAATTTCTGAAACTACTATCACTTCCAAAACATTCCCATCTTTCACCTGAGTGTATGTGCTAAACCTCCCTCTTAGGGGAAGGTAGTAATTCCCAACAGACAATCTTTGTAGGAGAAATTCCCATACCTGAAAGAGCCTGGGCTGACTTGCGTGGATGTCGAGGTTTTCTCAATTCAAGCCTTTGCCTTTGCTGGGAGTTCTTCCTCTCTGGAACCCACTGGATGTGAAGTTCCCACAAGGAACCTTTAATTGAGAAAGGCAGTACCACCCGGGCCAGCAGGGGTGCCAGCCCGCGCCTCTCTTGGATGCCCTGTGGGTTTTGAGCGGCTGCGTTGCCCTCAGCTGGGCCCGTCACCCTGGTTCAGTGAATGAAGACCTCCCTTCCCACCAAGGGCTCCTTTCCTCTAGGTGTGCTATGCTACATCTTATACAAATGGCTTGGAAAGTTATGGGGAGTGGTCGGAGGCATTTTCTCTTCCATGGAATGGGAGTTAGTTGATACCTTTTTTTTCTAGAAATTTGTAGGTTTATGGATGGTTTGGTATAGAACAGGCCTCAGGGGCTATTCAGTCTGAATTCCCTAGTTTTATGAACAGGAAGTGAACTGACAAGGTTAGGTGTCTTAGCAGCAGAACTTCCTCTCTGTGCAGGATTCGCCTTGCGTCTCTCTGCATGTGCTTCTGGGCTTTCATCCTGGTGTCTTTTCCACATATTAAGCCTCACCCTTTTCCTTTTGGAGATAGATACTCCTTGACTTACAGTGGAATTACATCCCAAATCTATCATAGTTAAAAATACTAGAAGTCAAAAAGGCATTTAATACACCGAACCTGCTCAGCATCATCACCGAGCCCAGCTACCTTAAACGTGCTGAGAACACCCACATTAGCCTCCAGTGGGGCAACATCATCTAACACGAAGCCTATTTTATAATAAAGTGTTGAATACCTCATGCAGCTTACGGAATATTGTACTGAAAGTGAGAAACAGAAAGGTTGTGTAGGTATTGGAAGTGCACTTGCTATTGAATGCATGTCACTTTTGCACCATTGTAAAGTCAGACAAGCTTGAGACACCAGAAGCCGGGGATCGTCCACACTTTGATCCACCTCAGCGTTTTTCTAATCCCTTCTTTCCCCCAGCTCCTGTTGGTACTTCTCTACTCCCTTCCATACTAATGGCCAAGTATCTCACACTAGCACTTAACCTCAGCACACTGTGTGTCTCGCCCATTCCCAACTTATAGTCTTTTACTTCTATTTCTTCTTTTTCCTTCTTTTTTTAAAAACAGGATGACAATCCTATTGATATTACTGGTAATAGTTTTATGCCTGTTTTCTGGCCTTTGAGGAGGATTTTAATTGCTTCATTTATATCCTTACATCCTCCCTGGAGGCCATCAGCTCACAGCTGTTAGGTGGCTGATGGAGACTGGGGACTGAGGTAACCATGGATCCAAACAAAACTAAGCAGCTCATCCAGGGACCGCGAGTGGCCTCATTAGCCCTGTGTTTGTAACTTTAGGTTAATTTGTTCTCTTTAAGCAAATTAGCATGTGAATTCTGTCCTGCTGTGGTCTGGGGGCTATCTTCATTTGTTGTTTAGCCCAAAGGTCAGCACTGGAGGATCAGAGTCTTGACTAATGTTTCTTTCTGAGACTGGCTCAGGTGCCCTTTGGAATAGTCATGGCACTTGCAGTGCATGAGGAAAACTCCTGTATCTCAGGGGCGCACCCACTATCAGGGCCACTTTTGTACTTTTGGGGGGTCCTAGCAGCTTTTGGCTTTCTGGGCTTCTTTCTCCACAAAAAAGACTAAAAGTTATAGCAGCTATGTTGGTATAAGGATGAATATAATCTAGGCTGGCTTCATTATTATGTAGTCATTATGATTTTTTCTTCTGATTTGAGAAAACATAAAGCATTTTCGTGGGTCCCTAAAGGTGGGCTAGTGGGTGTTGTGTCTCCTGTGTCTAATGGTTCGCCTGGCCCTGAGACCAACAGAGGTATCTTCCCCCAGTGGCTGAGCTGAAGCCTCTGCCTGGCAGAACCTCAGTTATAATACCCTGTTGTCATTTACTGTTGGATCAGAAGAAATGAGATTCCTTCGGTGAGCCTGGAGCTTTGATTGTAAGTTTGTGCCATAAAAAACTGATGTAGCACTACATCTTATTCATAACACATGGCTCCAGAATTAGTTTCTTAAGGGAACATTTAGACCCTGGAAATGTCACTGTGATAGAAATGTCAGGGAGAGAGTTTTCTATTACAGGCATTGTGTGTGATAGGTGGAAATCTAGATGGCCCTTAAGAATCATATGCCCTGGTTGGCTGGATGTGGTGGCTCATGCTTGTAATCCCAGGAGTTTGGCAGGCCAAGGTGGGAGGATCACGAGGTCAAGAGATCGAGACCATCCTGGCAAACATGGTGAAACTCTGTCTCTACTAAAAATACTAAAATTAACTGGGCATGGTGGCACGCACCTGTAGCCCCAGCTACTCGCAAGGCTGAGGCAGGAGAATTGCTTGAACCCGGGAGATGGAGGTTGGACAGTGAGCCGAGATCACACCACTGCACTCCAGCCTGGGTGACACAGTGAGACTCCATCCTCAAAAAAAAGTAAAAATAAAAATAATTATAACCCATGGTGTGCATGCCCTAGAAGCCCTTCCCTGTGACGGGATTTCAGTTCCATTAAGTTACTGATCGGGTTGTCAGTCAGCTGACTTTGAGTCTGTCAAACTGGAGATTATCCTGGGTGGGCCTGGCACAGTGAGGGAGCCCTTAAAAGAGAGATTAGGCCCTCTTTGAGGTCAGAGACTTGGAAGTGAGAGAGAAGTCTCCTGCTGGTCTTGCAGAAGCTAACAGCTGTGTTAGTTTATAGTCATATAGCCAGCTTTTTATGGAGCTGACTCCCTGTGGAGGGGGACACTTGTCAAGAACATAAGGGCTGGTTGGGCATGGTGGCTCACCGCTGTAATCCCAGCACTTTGGGAGGCCGAGGTGGGTGGATCACCTGAGGTCAGGAGTTCGAGACCAGCCTCACCAATATGATGAAACCCCGTCTCTACTAAAAATACCAAAATTAGCTGGGTGTGGTGATGTGTGCTTGGAAGTCGCAGCTACTCGGGAAGCTGAGACAGGAGAATTGCATGAACTCGGGAGGCAGAGGTTGCAGTGGGCCGAGATCGCGCCACTGCACTCCAGCCTGGTGACAGAGCAAGACTCTATCTCAAAAAACAAAACAAACAAAAAACAACAAAACCTAAGAGCAGCCTTTAGGAGCAGAGAGGGGTCACCAGCCTGAAGCCAGCAAGAAAATAGGGACGTCGGTCTTTCTTAGCTGCAAGAAACTGAATTCTTCCAACAGCCAATATGCTTGGAAGCGGACCCTGAGACTCGGGAGATCGCAGCCCCAGCCGCCATCTTGATTTCAGCCTGTGGGACGCTGAGCAGAGGAACCGGCTGCACTCATCCCTGAACTCTGGCCATGTGGAAGCAGTGATGAGAAAGTGTTGTTTGAAGCTTCTGGATTTGTGGTGATTCGCCATGGGGCAATGGCAGTCTTATCCAGGCATGTTGTGTGTCTCAATTTGGTTATCCGCTTTGGCATTTAGGCTTAGAAAAGAGAGAAAGGAAGATGCCAGTCTCCACATACCCCCAGCAGGAAGCAGAGAAACATTTCCCTTAGAAGGAAGCTGCTTCAGTACCTTCTCAGCTATCAGTTCCTCATCAAGCCCAGATAAGTTTAATAATTAATTCTGCTCCAAGCTGAGGGATGCCATGTATAAAGCCCCATTAAAGAAAAATCGATCACGTTCTTCAAAGCCACAGCTTTTCTTTTGAAGTAATTCTGGTGCCATTTGCTCACTATTTCCTTAGCATAAAAATGTGCAGGGACTTCCAATCTCACCAAAACCTCATGCCCCTCCCCTGCTGTCCCCGCCCTCCTTGGCATCACAGATGGTTGCACCTGATTCCACCTTTTCCAGTGGGCTTGGTTTGGACAGCATACCCTCGTCCACAGTTCCTTTTAGGAAGCTGTTTCAGCTTTGGAGGTATCAATTATCAGGAAACAGAAAAGCAATTTTCAGAAACAGTTTGAGGCTTCAGACCCTGGTGCTCAAGGCCCCATGGGGGACTGGATGCTGCTGAGAAGGTTGCAGGGCTGTGGGTAGTGGCCCAATGCTGAGGGGTTGAGGGTGAGGTGAGGGGTTCCAGCACCCTGCTGGCCTCCTCATATACTCACATACCCACGCTCCAGCAGTGTCCAGCACCCTGCTCCCGGCTCCCCATCCTTTTTTATTTTGGGGACATAATCTCACACTGTCACCGGGGCTGGAATGCAATAGCGCGATCTTGGCTCACCGCAACCCCCGCCTCTCAGGTCCAAGCGATTCTCTTGCTTCAGCCTCCCAAGTAGCTGGGATTACAGGCATCCGCCACCACGCCTGGCTAATTTTTTTGTATTTTTAGTAGAAATGGGGTTTCACTTAGGTTGGCCAGGTTGGTCTTGAACTCCCAAACTTGTGATCCACCCACCTCAGCCTCCCAAAGTGATGGGATTACAGATGTGAGCCATTGCGCCTGGCCTCCCCATCCTTTTAAAATATTTTTATGTATTTATTTACCTAGTTAATTATTTTACAGATAGGGTCTCACTCTGTTGCCCACTGGAGTGTGGTGACACAATCACAGCTCCTGGGCCCAAGTGGCCGCCTGGGCTCAGCTGGGACTACTGGTACCTGCCACTGTGCCTGGCTAATCATATTTATTTATTTATTTATTTTTATTCATTTATTTAGAGACAGAGTCTTGCTCTGTCACCAGGCTGGAGTGCAGTGGCGCAATCTCAGCTCACCACAGCCTTCGCCTCCTGGGCTCAAGTGATCCTCCCAACACAGTCTCCTGAGTAGCTGGGACTACAAGTGCACACCACCATACCCAGCTAATTTCTGTATTTTTTTGTTGAGACAGACTTTTGCATTTGTTGCTCAGGCTGGTCACAAACTCACGGGCTCAAGCAATTCACCTGCCTTGGCCTCCCAAAGTGCTGGGATTACAAGCGTGAGCCACCACACCCGACCCTTATTTATTTATTTATGTGGCACCTGCCAGGCCCTTATTTTCATTTTTGTAGAGACAGGGTCTTTCTATGTTGCCCAGGTGATATCTAACTCCTGGGCTCATGCAATCCTCTGCCTCAGCCTCCCAAAGTACTTGGATGATAGATGTGAACCACTGCACCTGGCCAGGCCTTCCCCTCCTTTAGGCCAGCAACGTCATGCTTTGCTTGAAATGGTTTAGGAGATGACCACTGAAGCCCACTTGACTTTTTGAAGGCTGATCTTTCTCTTCTGGTCTCCTGTAGCTGATGCTTGTCTTTGAGTCCCCAATGCTGATTTCCTTGGTGGGTGGCTGGTGGTTTAATGCCTCCAGAGGACCCTGTCCTTTCTGCGGACCAAACTCTCCCTGTCATATTGTTCACCGGAGGCCATCTTTAATGACAGTACTAACATTCACCAGTTTTTCTCTTGTAGCCTGGAATCGGGTTTTCAGGTTGGGACATTGTCCCACAGAATCTCCCTTTAGTTTCCACCTCTCTGCACCAGTGAAGTGAGGTTTTCACGGGCAGTCATGTATAGGATGAGAAGAGGTTGAGATTCGTGGTTCCATTCTCAGGGATTGTGCTGGGACCACAGAGACAGGCCACACCCAGAGGAGCACGGATTGCCCTGAAATGTGAAAGCAGCTTCTCTCCGCTGAATGCAGCGGTTCACAGATTAGCACGCACACACCTTGTGTCCCTAATTACGGTGTCATTTCTTGAAGCCTCCATTGTCGCAGTGCATTGCTGGTTGACCACCGGGTGCAGCATGGGGCCACAGAAGTGGTGGGATTTGAAATCACAAGTTCTGGGTTCAAATCCTCCGTGTACCGCTGATTGATGGTGTGAAGTTAAGTCACTTATTAGCTTCTATGACTTAGTTTCTACCCATGTAAAATGGCAACTGTTTTAGTTTGCTGGGGCTGCCCTAACAAATTTGGATAGACTGGGTGTCTTAAACAACAGAGATGTATTGTCTCACAGTTCTGGAGGCTGGAAGTCTGAAATCAAGGTGCCAGCAGGATGGGCTCCTACAGAGGTTTCAGAGGGAAGGGTCTGGGCCAGGCCTCTCTGGCTCGTAGACAGCTGTCTTCTCCTTGTGTCTTCACCATCTTTCCTCTATCCATGTCCCTTTATTCAAATCCAACCCCCTGCCCTGCACATTTTTTTTTTTTTCCTGAGACGGTCTCTTTCTGTCGCCCAGGCTGGAGTGTAGTACCTCAATCACAGCTCACTGCAGCCTCCACCTCCCAGGCTCAATCAATTCTCCCGCCTCAGCCTCCTTATTTCTCCTCCTTATAAGGACACTGGTCATATTGGATTAGGGCCGGCAATGACCTCATTTTAACTTAGCTCTTTGAAGACACTGTCGCCAAATATGGCTACATTCTGAGGTTCTGGGAGTTAGTACATACAAACTTTGGTGGCCAGGGACATGGCCCCTGGATGTTACGTGTCTCTTTCCATCACTAGAACATATTGAGGAGCAAATACAATCATATGAGAAGACATGTTAGGATCTTAGTGTATTCAGACCAGAGGGTTTGTGTAATCAGAGCTGTTTCATATCACGTTAGGGTCTATACCAGGCATATTTCTTTGCAGCCTTATCCATTGTCCTAATACTGGGATTCTTCATTGGAAGTTGATGAGACCAAGTCTCCTGAACAATCGGTCCACTCTGTTTGGTGGCTTGTGACTGTCTTAGGCCCATTCTTTCCTCCTGGCTCTTTTGTGTGCACGCTCTCTCTCTCCCTCTTGTTCCTGGAGTCGGGAAAAAAAAATCATTTTGTGGTTGTCAAAGCTATGAAAAATGTTGATAAGCCGTCCTCTAACCTTTTTTCCTCAGTAGTGCTGAGATAAAGGTCGCTTTTCCAGCATTGGTAATAGAAGGGCTGGAGTACTTATTTTTATTTTTATAAATTGTGGTAAAGGAAAAGGAAGGGCTGTTCTTGTTTTGTTTTGTTAAGGCAGAGCCTCGCTATGTTGCTTGGCAGGAGTACGGTGGTGCGATCATGGCTCACTGCAGCCTTAAATTGTTGGGCTCAAGCAATCCTCCTACCTCCCTAGAAGCTGGGAGCACAGAGGTATGCCACTATACTTGCATTTATTTATTATTTTTTTTTCTGTAGAGATGGGGTCTCACCATGTTATTCAGGTTGGTCTCAAACTTCTGGGGTCAAGGGATTCTCCTGCCTCAGCCTGCCAGAATGCTGGGATTATAGGCGTGAATCAATGCATCTAGCCCAAGGGCTGGGTTTTATAGAATGATCACCTTCTTGGCTTTTATAATCTCTAGTTGGTATGACTACAAGAGGGTATCTATCTGTCTGTCTATCTATCTATCTATCTATCTATCTATCTATCTATCTATCTATACATACATACAAGAGACCATCCATCCATCCATCCATGATAAATGCTACTGAATCATTTTTGTCTATTTTTCCATCTATCTATCTATGATAAATGCTACTGAATCACTTTTTTAAGGATGATGAACACAGACATTTACTTGGGAAAGTGATAGACATTTTGAGGCCAAGGGTTCCAGTGCCTTTTCCCCGGGATAAATATGATCATGTTCCTGTGTAAGGAGAAATATTTCGCTGAGTGTTCTGCTCATTGGATACAGAATAGAATCACACTGAACACTGTTCCATAAAAATTCATCTGCTGAATATGAATAGCCTTTATATGTGGCCAAATAAGTATGGGAGATACAGGATTCAATGAAATCCTGTTCTTTACTGGGGGATTTCTCAGAATCTTCATCTGCTTGTGAAACAGACTTCACCACACGTAATTGTCTGCCGAATCTATTCCCTTGGAGCAGCTCACGAAGCAGAGAACTCTGGGAAATTGTGGTTTAGGACAGAATGAGGCATTAAGGAGGTTTTGTCCGTGTACAGAGGTATGCATGGAGTCTTGGCTCCTGCTTTGACCGTAGGAGGTGCAGAGAGTGGTGACTCAAACAGGTTTTGTTATTTTTGAGCATAGAAGAAGCATTGTTAGATTCTCGATATTAGCACACATTTAAAAAACTTTTTTCCATAGGTTATTGGGTGTACAGGTGGTATTTGGTTACCTGAGTAATTACTTTAGTGGTGATTTGTGAGACTTTGGTGCACCCATTACCTGAGCAGTATACACTGCACCCTGTTTGTAGTCTTTTATCCCTTGTTCCCCTGCTACCCTTCCGCCAAAGTCCCCAAAGTCCACTGTATCATTCTTATGCCTTTGTGTCCTCATAGCTTAGCTCCCACATATCAGCGAGAACATACGATGTTTGGTTTTCCATCCCTGAGTTACTTCACTGAGAATAATAGTCTCCAGTCCAATCCAGGTCACTGCAAATGCTGTTAATTCATGTCTTCTTATGGCTGAGTAGTATTCGGTCGTGTATAAGTATACAGCACAGTTTCTGTGTCCACTCGATGATTGATGGGCATTTGGGTTGATTCTGTGATTTTGCAGTTGCAGATTGTGTTGCTATAAACATGGGTGTGTAAGTATCTTTTCCATGTTATGACTTCTTTTCCTCTGAGTAGATACCCAGTAGTAGGATAGCTGGATCCAATGGTAGTTTTAATTCTTTATGGAATCTCCACACTGTTTTCTATAGTGGTTATACGAGTTTACATTTTCGGCAGCAGTGTGGAAGTGTTCTCTGATCGCTACATCTATGCCAGCATCTACTGTTTTTTGATTTTTTTATTATGATCATTCTTGCAGGATTACGGTGGTATTGCATTGTGGTTTTGATTTGCATTTCCCTGATCACTGGTGATGTTGAACATGTTTTCATATGTTTATTGGTCATTTGTATATCTTTTTATTTTTTTTTTTGAGACGGAGTCTTGCTCTGTCACCCAGGCTGGAGTACAGTGGTGCATCTTGGCTCACTGCAACCTCCGCCTCCTGGGTTCAAGTGATTCTTGTGCCTTAGTCTCTCAAATAGGTGGGACTACAGGCTCACACCACCATGCCTGGCTAATTTTTGTATTTTTATTAGAGATGGGGTTTCATCTGGTCTTGAACTCCTGATCTCAAGTGATCCTCCACCTTGGCCTCCCAGAGTGCTGGGATTACAGGCATGAGCCACCGCATCCAGCCATCTTCTTTTGAGAATTGTCTATTCATCCTTAGCCTACTTTTTGGTGGGATTGTTTGTTTTTTTCTTACCGATTTGTTTGAGTTCATTGTAGATTCTGGATATGAGTCCCTTGTCAGATGGGTAGATTGTGACGATTTTCTCCCATTCTATGGGTTGTCTCTTTATTCTGCTGACTCTTCCTTTTGCCGAGCAAAAGCTCTTTAAGTCCCAGCTATTTATCTTTGTTTTTATTGCATTTGCTTTTGGGTTCTTGGTCTTGAGGTCCTTGCCTAAGCCAATGTCTAGGAATTTATCCATCTCTTTTGGGTTTTCTAGTTTATGTGTGTAAGGCGTTCGTAGTTGTCTTGAATGATCTTTCTTATTTCAGTGGTGTCAGCTGTAATACCTCTTCTCCTGCAAACTAGACCTTCAGTTTCCCCAGTGGGGGCGGGGTGTGTGTTTGGGATCAGAGGATCTCCCTTTTCCACTTCCGCAGTTTGGCCATTCACAGTGTTTGGGATATCTCCTGGGTCCTGCAGGAACAGTCTGCTTCCTTCAGGGGGTCTGTGGGTCCTCTTGGGATTCCTAGTTTGTTTTCGCAGTCATTCTGGAGCTAAAATTCATGCCGCGAGCCTTGGCATGCTGCCCTGTCCATCTGAGTCAGAGCTGCAGCCGGGTCCTGCCTCCCGCCCACCATGATGATCCCAATTTCCTGAATTTCCTCTGATGAATATTCATCAGATATAGTTTGGATGTTTGTCCCCTCCAAATCCCACGTTAAGATTTCATCCCTGGTGTTGGAGGTGGGGTTCAGTATTGGTACATAATCTGAAGGCAGAAATTTCTTTCTTTCCAGCAAGAGTTGATAAGGGAGGGAAGCAAGGAGGAAGAGAATCCCATTGTTTGAAGCAGTAGGCCAGTGTCTTTCCTGTTTGATTAATATAGGTACTTATTTTTTATTTTAATTTTTTTTTTTGAGACAGGGTCTTGCTTTGTTGCCCAGGCTGGAGTGCACTGGTGCCATTGCAGCTCACGGTACCCTCCGCCTCCCAACTTCAAGCAGTTCTCCTGCCTCAGCCTCCCAAGTAGCTGGGACTACAGGTGTGCACAACCACGCCCGGCTAATATTTATATTTTTAGTAGAGATGGGGTTTTGTCATGTTGGCCAGACTGGTCTCGAACTTCTGACCTGAGGTGATTCATCCACCTCAGCCTCCCAAAGTGCTGGGATTACAAGCATGAGCCATTATACCTGGCCGAAATTTAAAAAAAAAAATGTCTAAAATTTTCAGACCTCTAAGAATGTATCCTTGGGTCCCCATTGGAGAAGCCCTATTTTAGGTAAATGAGATTGAGTTCATGGATTTAAGCCAAAGCAGTTGTTTATAGTCTGGATCCACGGTAGTGCAGGGAATTCATGGGGTTCCTCATATTACATACATCATTTTGTATGTCTGTGTATATGTACTGAGATAAATGGCAAAGTGGCCACAAATTCCCCCGTCAGCATCCATACCTTGGCAATGTAACATTGCAGGTCCTCCCAACAAAAAGTACCATTGATTAATCCACCCCTTCAATATGGATGCCCATGGACTTGCTTTGGTCATGGGATGGTAGCAAATGTGATGCAGAGACTTGAAAAGCACTGGACATTGGATGCTGAGCTTAGCATTCGAATGGGCTTCAGCTAGTCTGCTGGGAGATGACAGACCCCACCAAGAAGAATCAGTGTTTTTCAGTCAACTCCTGGCCAGGTGCATGTGCCATCTTAGACCATCCAGCCCCTGGAGACCGAGCCCCCAGCTGACCTCAGATGCACCAGTGAGCCCAGGCGGATGGGCCGCCATGCCCAGTTGACCACAGAACAATAATAACTGGCTGTTTTTTTTTCTTTTTTTACACTAAGTTTTAGGGGTGTTTTGCTACCTAGCAATAGTTGTGTGATACACACACATTTTTACAAAAAGAGACATTGTGGCTTTTGATGGATTTTTGAAGGCATCTAATATCCTCCAAAAGGATTACATAGATCAGAAAAACTTTCTTGAGAAACACCAGCTGGAGGTTCTCCGTCTGTTGAGAAGCCAGAAAAAGCTCAGAGTGGATTATATGGATGCATTTTAATAAAGTCTAGGACGGAGTCTAGGATTAGATTAAGAGTGTTGGATATTCATGGAGGATTAGAAAAGGAATACTTCATTATACTGCAGTTACTTGTGTTCCTTTGGATTTCTATTACTGTTTTAAGGAAACTGATATTTTTGAGCCAAAAGGAAAAGCAAAATTGTTCGGAAAACTCTGCCAAGCCCTGTCTCTCTCTCAGCCGTGCTAGCAGGAAACCTAGCTTTTTGGAATACAGACTCAGAGCTGCTTACTTGGAATGGCTACTGAAGGGCTATCTGCAGATTCTCATAGAGCTGTAACTTTGCAGAGCTGCATGATGCTTTAAAATCTTTTACGTGCTTAAATAGGCTTGATTATGAAAAGGACTTTGGCATCAGGACTAGGAGCAGGTTTTTGTCTGTCACAAGATAGTTTGAGTAATAGCGTACTTATGTAGCTTAAATACAGCTAGAAGTTTGTAATTAACTCACACCATGGTGAAGCTTCCTGTAAGGTCGTGAAGGAGATAGGGAGGAAGCTGGAAGATGTGGTGGTGGAGGGATCGTGGGCTTCAGGGTGGAAAGATCTTACCTTAAAAGGCGGTGAGCGAGGCCGTCCCACTCTGAGTATTTCTGCCAGGAAAGGGAATGGAGATGGAACCTTTCAGTGGAGAGTCACGGGATAGGTGTCTGCCTGTCCTCATGTGGTCTCAGGGCTGATATTGATTATCTTAATCATCGAGAGGATGGAAGGCCGGGCTTGATGGAAAGTCATGCTTTTTGGTATTAGCTAGACATCTATCTTTTAAGCCTTTTCTTCCCCGCTCTGCACCAGTCCTCTCTTCTCAGGGCCTCACCACTTGTGGTTTCCCTAGATCCGTCGTTCTGTGTTATGCAACATTTCCCTCTTATTTTGGAGCATCTGTCATTTAGGTCATTTAGGTAAATTATTGAAGACAGGCCACGTGCTGGGCCCTGACAGTAGAGCCGTGAGACACAGCTTCCATTTAGAGCCTCATGGCTTTGAGATGGTTAAGAAAACTGAAAAGTCAGCTGGGCGCAGTGGCTCATGCCTGTAATCCCAGCACTTTGGGAGGCTGAGGAAGACGGATCACTTGAGGTCAGGAGTGTGGGACCAGCCTGGCCAATGTGGTAAAACTTTATCTCTACTAAAAAAACAAAAATTAGCCAGACATGGTGTTGTGTGCTTGTAGTCCCAACTACCCGAGAGGCTGAGGCAGGAGAATTGCTTGAACCTGTGAGAGAGAGGTTGCAGTGAGCCGAGATTGCGCCACTGCAGTCGAGCCTGGGTGATAGAACAAGACTGTCTTAAAAAACAAACAAAAAACAAAAAAAAAACAAAAAAAAACAAAAAAGAGAGGGAGAGAGAGAAAACTGACCAGTTAAAGCATATTCAGGATGCCAGGGGAACAGGGGAGGATGGAGGGGAATGCATTTGATCTATACTAGGTTGAGTACATCCAGGAAGGCATCCTGGAGGAGGGAGCTTAGGCTTCTTTGGCCAAGATTTTAAAAACCTCAAGTGTGGAATAACTCAAGCTTTAAAACCTGCCTTGCTGTCTACTGATTGGATGTAGCATTATAGCTATAAGAGGAACGAACGGAAGCTGAGTTAGAGGTACAATCCTAGTGCTTTGGACAAGGCAAGAATTGTGCTAAAAAACCGGGAAGGGGCCAGGCACGGTGGCTCACGCCTGTAATCCCAGCACTTTGGGAGCCCGAGGTGGATGAATCACACGGTCAGGAGTTCGAGACCAGCCTGACCAACATGGTGAAACCTTGTCTCTACTAAAAATACAAAAATTATCTGGGTGTGGTGGTGTGTACCTGTAACCCCAGCCATTTAGGAGGCTGAGGCAGGAGAATTGCTCTAACCCGGGAGGTGGAGGTTGGAGTGAGCTGAGATCATGACACTGCACTCCAGCCTGGGCCACAGAACGAGGCTCTGTCTCAAAAAACAAACAAACAAACAAAAACAAAACCCAGAAGGGATCTAGTGCTTAAACTGTCATCCTGCTTGCCTTTAGGGATTCTGACTACGACCCATGATCCGTGAATGTATAGGTTAACCATGGCAAAGAAGACAGCGGTGACCCGCCTGATACCTGAGGCAGGACTGTACCCCCTGCCTCAGTGTCCGTGCTACTCCATGTCCCTGTTTGCTTCTTAGCTGGCCGCTCATCACCAGGAGCCAGCCTGGCCCTAAGCAGCAGCCGGCTGCCGGGATCCCTAGGAGAGAAGGTCATCTGTTATGTAAGCATCATCCATATTCTGACTGTTGATCAGGGGCGACATTTAATTTTTTTTCCATTATGTGGAATAATTTAAAAGATTGTATTACGAGTGTCATTATTATGGCAACTTCTCAGTAATAAAAACAGCATCAATTATTTAACATCGCCTAGTGTGTCTGGGGTTAAGTGAGGATGGCAGGAGGTAGAAGCTGGGGCGGGGGAGGAGACAGCACCTATGCTGGGCTCCAGGCAGGCCACCCGCCAGCCCCTTCCCTGGCAGCTGCACGTCGCGAGTCCTTGGGGTGGCGCCTCTTGAGATCCCTGTGCCTTTCTCCACTGGCAGGTAACACTTGGCCTCTATGTAGCTGTGGCTGGCAGGGGGCATCAATTAATCCCTTTACCTTGCCCTTGGCTCTTCCTCAGGGAGTTCTGATTTGTTGACAAGCTTCGATTAAAGAGACTGCCCCCGTCAGATCACTTGAGGTCAGGAGTTTGAGACCAGCCTGGCCAACATGCTGAAACCCCATCTCTCCTAAAATTAGCTGGGCGTGTTGGCGGGTGCCTGTAATCCCAGCTACTTGGGAGGCTCAGACAGGATAATCACTTTAATTAGGGAAGCAGAGGTTGCAGTGAGCATAGATCACACCGCTGCACTCCAGCCCGGGCAACAGAGTGAGACTCCGTCTCTCAAAAATAAAAATAACAAGTAAAGAATAAAAAATTTTACAAAGTGAAGAAACTGCCCTCCATGGGGCCAGCGAATTGCAGAGTTATTAAAGCCCTGGTTGAATGAAACCTCAGAAAAATATTAGCAGAGCTCCCCCATCCTGAATCCATGTGATAGAAGGTGTGTACGGGTTTGGCGGAGGTCAGGTTGGCCTCTCAGTCGATGGCAAGCATCACAGGTTGCTCTGCTTTGCCATCCTTGGACACAGTGGTGAGTAGCAATGACTCACCCCAGTGAGGGAGAGCCAGAGAGGAGGTGACAGGCCTTAAGACCTATGGAAGATTGCTGCTGGGACTTGGAGCAGATGCACCCAGCTGCTTGCAGCGTGTTCAGAGGGCTGCAGGGTCTTCAGTGCTGTGACACCCAATGTGCTCTGCAGGGGGGCCCTTAGTTCGCCCTTGTAGACTTAATATGCAGATAGCTGTGTCCCTTCAGTGATGCTCTGGCCTGTTTATCCTCTGACTTGTTTCTTTTGGGCGTCTCTGGAGACATCAGCCACCAGCAGTTGCCTCCCTCCTGCCTGGGACAGCAGGCCATGCCGCACAGCCCCAGGATTTTATTTCTCGAAGGAGAGGCACGTCTTGTTTTGTGAAGCCTTTTTGGTTTAATGTAAGGCATATTGCAGGGCGTTCCTGCCTCCTGCCCCCCTCTCCTCTTTCCCATTATTTTATCATCTTTCTTTCCTTTTCTGTCTACTTCCTCTTTTTTTTTCTGGAAAGTGCGGTCATTCTTCTCCGGCTCCTGCCTCTCTGCCTGTCCTTTCCAAATTGGATGGAAGTTGCTCTGTTTATTCTGAGCCAGGAATTGGCCCCACACCAAGAAGAAGAATCATTATGATAATAATGCCATCGTAAGAGGACAGGGGTCTCAAGTTCCGTGGCCCTGGGTAGGTGGCACCTCCTGCCTCTGTTGGCTCACACCCTGCTTTCTGTTCTGAGCTGGATTTGGAGTGGGTGGGGATACAGGAAGAAGGGCAGGGAGAGGGGATCAGGAGAGGAACAATGGAGAAGAAGAGGGGGTGACTTGGCTGCTGGAGAAAGACCCTTGTATCTGACACCTTGACATTTTGGGAGCTGCAAGGTGACACAGCACACTTGAACTCTTCAAAGCCCCGGAGGCCTACCTGAAGCACTGCGTGTTGTGGAGACGGGGAAGAGTGACTCATTGACCCTCCAATGGGCAGCAAAGCAGACTGTCAGGGCTGCGGTGGAAAGTCAAGAACAGCTTGCATTCGTCACATGTTTGCCCTAGAAGGGATCACACTTGCAGTTTGCTGACCTTCCAGGGCTGCAAGGATTGAGTGAGGTAAAGTGGATAGAGAAGCACTGCAGAGATGAAAACCACACCAAAAAAAACCAACCAGAAATGTAAAGAACAGTATCAAGTAAAGAATAGGGGGGTGTAGAGAAGGGATTCCTCCCTGAGGGTCTTGGTTCCTCCGGCACGGGTCCAGGCTGTATTTATTTCAGGCGTCCTAGTAAAGAACTCCAGTGCCCCACACCCGCAGTCCCCGGGTCCTGTGAGCTGATGTGGCTCCATGGCAGGAGGGGCGTGTCAGCCCAGCAGGTTCAGAGCCACTTGGGCACAGCGGGGGCTTCTGACTTTCCCCCCACTGCCAGGGACGCTGTGATAAAGCTCCCAAAGGAGGGCTGGCATCTCCCTCTGGCCTGTTTCTTGAAATTCAGAGGGATGTATTATTCCTCTTCCCTAGCAATAACTGAGAGTGGGGGGAATGTTTAGAGTGCCGGAAAGGCATCTAAAAAGAGCCCTGGGGGGGCCAGTGCCTGGGATCAGAGGCGTGTGGATGTGTTGCCAGGTGTGGAGATAGCTAAGGCGCTGTCCTTAGTGTCACTCCAGAGATACTTTCTGCGGTTCCCATGCTGCTCAGCTGACCTTGGTTGTTCTGAAGGCTAAATGTTGGATGGAGCATGTGGGGAAAGGAGGGGACACAGGTGGGAGGGGGTACAGGTGGAGATACCAGATCTCTGGCTAGCTTTTAAAAGGGCAGCTTCTAAGTGAAGTTAGGGTGGGATTTTCTTAGTGCCCCTCTCCCTGCTCCTAAAACACTGAAGGAAAGAAATGCAACCCACAGAATGCAGATTGCTAGAAAGGCGAAAAGAGATGGAAGGGAAGATGGAGTTTAATGTTTGAGCAAAGACCTGAAAATAAGGGATGAACAAGCACCATCTTCCTAGAAAGACCTCTCTCGGCACCTTCTCTAAAGGAACACCACATCTTTGTAGTTAATAATGGACTAGTGCATGTAAAATGCGTGGAACAAACTAGAACCCAGCCTGTATTATATGGTCTCGGTTCTGGGTTGTGCCAGGCCCAATGTTCTAGGATGGCTATGAGTTACAGATATGGCTTACTTTTTTTTTTTTGGCATTATCACTAGCTGGCACTCTTATTTTTTCATTGATTGTGATGGGTTTATGATCATCTGTCTCTCGAAGGAGAATGTAGGATTCATGAGGACAGGAGACTTGGCTTTTCTGAATTGCCAGTACCCAGAGCAGCTCTCACCTAATAGAAATGTAGAGGGTGCATGAGGTGGGCAGGGAGTCTTCCTAGAGAAAGTAGCAAAATTCTCTTTACGCTAAAAAGAGGGTGTGTGAGTTTCCCAGCATTACCAATAATTCAGGAAGCTATGGGGTCCTGATCATTCTGATTCTTTACAAAGCAGGTATCTCAAGCTCAGCACTATTGACATTTGCTGGCTCTTTTTTTTGGTGACAGGGTCACACTCCCTGTTGCCCAGGCTGGAGTGCAGTGGTGTGATCTTGGCTCACTGCAGCTTCGACTTTCTGAGCTTAAGCGATCTTCCTGCCACAGCCTCCCAAGTAGCTGGGACTACAGGCATGTGCCACCACATCTGGCTGATTTATTTTTTTCTTTTTTTTAGTTTGTAGAGATGAGACTTCACTATGTTGCCCAGGCTGGTCTTGAACTCCTGGGCTCAAGTGACCGTCCTGCCTTGGCCTTCAGAAGTGCTGGGATTACAGACATGAGCCGCTATGCCTGGTCCTGCCTCATTCTCTGTTGCGGGGGTTGTTGTAATCATTGTTGGGTGTTTCATAGCATCCGTGGCCTCCACCCGCTAGGGATACCAGCAGCATCCTCAGCTCCCCAGTTGTGACATTCCAAAATGCCCAGTGCTAAATGTCCTCTGGGTGGTGGGGGGGACAAAATCACATAATTGAAAACAAATATTCTAAATGAAAACCCAGGTTTCTGCAAGCTGCACCTTACCAGATGGGCTTCAATCAAATACACAGTTACAGCTTAAAGCGAATTAATGCTGCGGCATTTCTGCTGTAATGAAATGGTTCTCCTTCTATTTCTTCCCCCAGTTACGCATCAATCACATTATAAAAAGAAGACAAAGGAAGGAAAATAAGCTGACATACTTTCATAGTGAAACATATCTTTTATTGCTGCAGTGATTCTTCAGATGTCAGCAGGAGGTATAGAATTTGAAATAATTAAAGCATATAAACAAACAAAGAGCTGTGACTCCATGGCCCGTGGCGTATCACACAGACACCAGGTGTCAGCTGGGTTAGTGAGGGGGATTTCTGCAGAGGCAGAGCCTGGCCTTCGCAAAGCCTCTCTCTTCCCAGGATTCTGTCCATCTGCAGGTCTACCGTGACCGTGATACTGCAAGGCAGCTGCCTCTATGTGACGGAAGAGGTGGATGCCCAAAGGGACCTGCAAACTTGTACAAGGGTAGCTCAAACAGGGGCAGGTGGCTGGCTTTGGTTTTGTTTAAACAAAGTTAAATGGAGTGTTGGCACCCTTATTAAAGGACATTAGTAGAGGACATTGAAGATAAATGATGACGATAGCGATGTCTAGACAAATGAGAACATATGAGAGGAAGAGCTTATGTGTTCATTTTTAACATTTGGTTAGAAGTAGATAATGAAATAAAAGATCTGAATCATTAGGTTCTCTCAACTCTGATCATCATGACAGTGAAAAACAAGAAGGTCTGCGTGTGTGTGTGTGTGTGTGTGTGTGTGTGTGTGTGTGTCACAGCAGCCTGGTGTCCCTTTTGTGAGATTCCTTCATGAAAGGAACTTATCCAAGAAAACTGTTTCAGTATTTTTTTAAATACATGGATGTATCACTATGATTAGATTGCAAGCCTTCTCCTGTCCCATATTAGAGACACGTATTTTAAATAAAAACTTGTTTGTTTGGACCTTTTTTGCTTGCTGCTGTGGCCTGAAAACATTTGCATCCCCTCTGAATTCATGTGTTGAAATCCTAACCTCCATGGTGATTCTGTTAAGAGGGGAGACCTTTGGATTATGAGGTGATCATTGGATTATGAGGGTAGAACTCTCACGAGTGGGATTAATGCCGTAATAAAAGACATGTGAAAAGGACCCATTGCCCCTTCCATAGCTAGCCTGTGCCATCGTGACCACGAAGCAGCCTTTCACCAGTCACTGACTCAGCTGGTACCTTGATCTTGGAATTTCCTGCCTCCAGAAACTGTGATACATTTCTGTTGTTTAAAAGCTGGCTGGATGTGGTTGCCCATGCCTGTAATCCTAGCACTTTGGGAGGCTGAGGTGGGTGGATCACTTGAGGTCAGGAGTTCGAGACCAGCCCGGCCAACATGGTGAAACCCCGTCTCCACTAAAAGCACAAAAATTAGCTAGGTGATGTGGTGGGTGCCTGTAATCTCAGCTACTTGGGAGGCTGAGGCAGGAGAATTGCTTGGGCCCTGGGGGTAGGGGTGGGTGGAGGTTGCTGTGAGCCGAGATCACACCACTGCACTCCAGCCTGGGTGACAGAGTGGAACTCCATCTTAAAAAAAAGAAAAGCTGCCCAGTTTATGATATTTTGTTTTATGGCTGCCTGAACAGACAGAGACACCTAGTTTTCAAGAAATATCTATAATTTTTTGCCTATCGAGATGATTCTGCCTCCCTTCCCTTAGCTTTGAGGTATTTGGATGAAGGTGAAGGTGCTTGTGTAGTTGGTTGAGTCTCTCAGCCTTGTTGTTCCTGTTGAGATCCTGTGCATTCGTAAGTGGTCAGCAGCATTGATGCCTTTGGAAGAGAAGTTCACCGCACCATTAAGGATTCATTTATTTACTCCTAAGTGGAACACAAGCTTCAGAAGAACTGGGACTTTGTCTTGTTCACTAAACATCCACAAAGTTGGCAGTCAATAAATATTTGTCAAATAAATGTGAGGATTAAATGCACAATGTTTGCGTGGTTAATACGAAACAGTCAAACTGATCCATGCTCAACTAGTTAGGAGAAGGCGGAAGAGCGGTGTTGTTTTAAGGTCATCTGGAGTTAACTCTAAATATGTGTGCATTCTCTGCAACTCTCACTGCTTCCTTCCTTTGAGATGCTTTTGTTTGGATCTCCTCTTTTGATCTCATAAGACACGTGAAGATGCTGAATTCCTAAATAAGTTGACCTTGGTTCTTGCACCGAGACTGCCATTCGCATGAACCTGCCATATGGACTTCTTTTGATAGATCAGGAACCAACTTCATTGCTCATTTGCCTGGCAGTGATGAGGCTTGCAGTGGGGTTTTGGTGTTTGGGCCCCAGTCTTTCCTGTTATATATTTTCCCCATTTTTAGGATCAGCACTGACTTTTTAGATCGTGTTGTTGTTTCTTTTTTGTAATGTAATCACAGAAGTCCTATACCTAGAAAGTTTGTCATCTTCCTAAAGACCCAGCTTGGCCTGGCATCTGGGTTGGCCTGGGGACTGGCTCAGCTGTGGTGGTCTTGGTAGAGATTGGCAAGTCGCCTTGGCACCCGTGAGCCAGAAGCATCTGGTGAATTAACATAGTCGTGGTGCTATAGTGATGTCACCGCTTCTTGTTTCAGGGTGCAGCAGAAGACCCCCAGACGGCCCTGGCACTGAACCTCGGCTCTACGTTGATGAAGAAGAAATCTGATCCTGAGGGTCCCACGCTGCTCTTCCCTGAGAGTGAACTTTCCATCCGGATAGGTAGAGCTGGGCTTCTTTCAGGCAAGCTCTTTGCTGCAGACACTGAGCTGAGTTAGGCAGGATGGACGTGGGGACTGGTGGTAGGATGAATAATGAGAGAAATGCCAGGCACTCTGTCCTATCCCTCCAGTCACTCACCCTACTTTTGCAAGGAGCTAAACTGGCATCTGGCCAGCACCTTCATTTCTCATTTGTTGTCCAAACCACATGCTTAGTCTACAGGAGGTAATGGTACTTTCTGATCATCTTTTTAACTTGGACAGGTGGACAGAGGGTCACTCTGATGGTGATAAGGCTGCTTTGGGTTAGAGAGTATCAGCATTTGTCCCTCAGTGTCCCCCTCTCTGATGAACCCTGAATACTCCTTTTCATTTGTATTGTTGTAATTTACATCTTTTTTATTTACCTGGGGAGACTGTGGATGTTTGTTGTTGTTTTTTTTTTTTTTTGAGCTGGAGTCTTGCTCTGTCACCCAGGCTGGAGAGCCGTGGTGCAATCTCAGCTCACTGCAACCTCACCTCTTGGGCTCAAGGGACTCTCCTGCCTCAGCCTCCCAAGTAGCTGGGACTACAGGTGTGCAACACTACGCCTGGCTAATTTTTTGTATTTTTAGTAGAGACAGGGTTTCACCATGTTGGCCTTGCTGGTCTTGAACTCCTGACCTCAGGTGATCCACCCGCCTCGGCCTCCCAAAGTGCTGGTATTACAGGCATGAGCCATCGTGCCTGGCCAACTGTGAATGTTTCTCCCATGGATTCAGTTTGGAGCCAGACAAGCTAAAGACACTGACTTTTCTCTGAGTTAGAGGGAACACGTCCCTCAAGAGGAATCCGATAGCAATTACTGAAGCTTGGTGGGGAGAGACGCAGAGTGGGCTGTTGCCCTGTGAGAAGCTGTTGAAGATGGAATGGAATACATTGTTTTCCAACCTCAGGTCGGATGCCTGTCCTTCTTGTCCTTTATTGTTTACTAAGGACTCTTGGCTAGTTTAGGGGCCAGTGAGCATGAGGAAGGTTGGATGACTTTTCTCCCCCTTTGTATTTATGTAAGATGTTTCCTGTTGAATCCTGCAAGCCCCTGGGGACGAAACCCATGCCGCCATGCTGTGAGGAATGGGCACCTCCTCACTTATGCGGAGCTCTCTCCTGAGAGATCTAAGGAAAAACAAATTGCTGACTGGTCGCTGTGTTCTCAGGAGTGATTTCAGGGAGAACAGTCCTTTTCCATTTCCATGCTGGCATTTTAATTGGATCTTTTTGCCATCTCTATGCTAAGATGATCTCTAGCCCTTAGGGAGAGCAAATGTACAAAAGTTACAGCTATGCCGCAGCCAGGGCTCTGGTCTCTGTGTTCAGATTATGTCCTGCATGAATTATTCATCGCGAACTCAAATATCTTCTCCATTTGGGTGAATCCTCACCACCTCCCACACCTCCCATTTAAGCATGGAAGCTTCACATTCATCCAATGTGAGCTTAAATCATAGAGGGTTACAACGACAAATCTTCCTCCTGCCCCAATCACACTTGTCACTTACACCCATCAGGACGACTTAGGTATCATCTTCTCTTTTTACTGGAACAGAGGTCAAGGACTGTGTGGTGACACAGTAGAGCACTGTATTCAAGTAAAACTCGTCATTTTTCGTGGTGAGTCCTGTGACTCAGGCCTTTTCTGTCTATTTCACTAACATAACTGTGCTGGGCTCCTGGGTGCCCCTTTAAGTCTTTAGAGTCCTGATTCTGAGCCTTCTCTAGGATA
This sequence comes from Cacajao melanocephalus, assembly GCA_963573385.1. Taxonomy (NCBI): domain Eukaryota; kingdom Metazoa; phylum Chordata; class Mammalia; order Primates; family Pitheciidae; genus Cacajao; species Cacajao melanocephalus. The sequence continues at coordinate 44,345 of CAUYLG010076445.1, forward strand.
AAAAAGTTGGTCAGATTTTTTCTCTCCTGTTTTTTTTTTTAATCTTCAGGGCTGTGGGGCTGGTGGGGCCGGGAGAAGGTGGTGTGGTAAATTCAGTGCCTATCAATCCAAAAAGGCAAAAATTGGCAAACTCTTTGATGGATATTTTCCAATGGAGCCACAACCAGGACAAGGTCAGGGGAACTGGCTCTGCAGGATGGCCTCTGGGGACTGCTGGGTCTTCTTGGTCAACCCGGAGTTAAGTGGAGGGGGAGTGGGGTGTGTGGGAGGGAGACGTAATCCTGTCCCCCAGCTCAAGAACACTAGGCAGAGGCTGTTACCAAGTTACCAAGCAACCCTTGTAACCGTTGCTAGCTGTTCAGCTGCAAAGGCAAACGCAGCCCTTGGGGAAGCACAGAGATGGTCTCCCAGCCGTCTCTTGAAAGGTCGCCTCTCTTCTCACCCGAGCACACCTGTGGGTGTCAGGCAGCTGAGGACTCCAAAACTGATAAAGGCTATTTGATGACTGGCTCCATGCAGATGGAGCCTGAATAGGCATTATTTGTACCATCTGGATTTGCCCTTCAGCTTGCTGTAAATGGAGCAAGGAGATCGGTTTAATGGGTATTTAGTGAATAACATTAGCCTTTAAAAAATAATATTGGTGCTGCTGTTGTAATGTCCCATAATTGGTTTGGCCGAGGAAGCGCCAGAAAGGCCACATGGTGGGAGAGGAGTTCAGCTGCTCTGAGGAGCAGCAGCGGCGACGGCAGCCTGAGCTGGGAAAAGCATTTATGAGATACTTTCCTATCTATGTCTTAGTGTGCAGTGTTTTATGATATCAACTATTCTCAAGGCTGGGGATATTTTGGGGCTTAGGTAGGCCAAAAGAAGTTCCTTTAAGTCTATTAGTCTCTCTTTCTTTCATTCTGTCATCCATCCATCCATCCATCCATCTCCAATTAGCTTTCTTTTAATTAAAAATGTAATGACATGGGTTGGAAGTAAGTTTTCTTCCACTTTCAAATCCCTTATGGTCCAGTCCGCATCTCAGATGCATCATTTCTAGTTTCTTGTGCACCCTTTCAGAAATGTCATGTTTATGTATTCACTCCTGACCCATTGTTCTGTACCCTGTGTTTTTGCACTTAACATTACCCTTGGGTATTTGTTTCCTGGGGCACTCTTAGATTCATCCCATGCTTGTTATTGACCATGGTGCTACCTAATTAGCCCCCTCTGGATGCCCGTGAGGTTAATTCTGGTGGTTTGCTATTACCAAGAATGTGGCACAGAGCTTTTTAGTGTCTGCATCTCTGTGGACAGTTATATTGTTGAGTAAATTCTAGAAATCAGGCCGGAGTTCTTTACATCTGGGCTCCATGCATGGGTGCCAAAGGGCTTAGGAGCCTCTCAACATTTTATGCAAAATGTTTGTCTGTTTGAAAGGCAAGGGACTATAAGTTATATTTCATCGTACCCCAGATGGCTCCATAGCCCCAGTGTTGTTCAAGATCTTCGGCTTTTCTCTCTCAGTTGCCCCACTCAGCTGTCAAGTTGAGCTTTTCCCTTTTCTTCGTAGCATCCTCTATAGGCTAAAGAGGAGGTAGTTAAAAGTGAATCAGTGGATTCTTTTACTAATTGTTAGTTGCCCCATGTAAGTATGCAGTATGTTCTGAGGGAGGAAGTTGAAATGTTACCGAGCATCAATGGGCTTGCAGCCCGACACACACAGAGGCCAATACCATGGCACTGGCTTTTGAGAGAAGAAACGCTTTATTGGGAGTCAAGTCAACTGGCAGGGAGACAGGAGGGAATGCTCAAATCTGTCTCCCTGAGCTAGGGGTTGGGTTGGATTTTATAAGCATAAGGTAATGAGGTGTGATCTGATTGGATCTTGCAATGAGGTGATGTTAGGAGGCATTATCTGATTGGATCCTGCCATGGGGTGATGCCAGAATTCAATCTGATGGATCCTAGATCTTGCCATGTGGTGTCTGCTTCTTAATTCAGTCCCACTCCTCTGTCCCAGCACTTAGGTTCCCCCTGTGGTTGCACACTTCGTTCATCTGGGCACGCTCAGGTTACATGACCTGAGGGTCCATGACAACTGAAAAACAACTCACAGCTTTGTTACATAAAAGTTGAACCAGATCGGTCTGATGCAGTTATAGATACTCTTCACTAGTGAACTTTGTCATCACTATTATTATTGGTGAATTTCATTGATCTATTAGCATAGTGGATGGAAAATTGCCTATCATTTTGTGTATCTGTGGAAAGAACAGGAGAGGGCATTATTTTCTGGTAGAGCAAGAGATGGATTTACTTTAGGAGATTATTCAGTTGTGAGGTGCCATCTGTGCGTTTTCTGTTAATCTTTCCAGTGTTGAGGAGTGGGGGAAGTGAATGGGTACTTAAGTCATGGAAGCAAAAGCCGCATGATACTCAGGTTAGAAACAGATTTTTCTCTTAATGTCCTATTCTTACAGGAAAATTCACCTGGCATTAAGAATGCCACCTCTGCACAGCCTTGCAGATCTGATGCAATTATCGAAGCCATGTTTTGCAAAATGAAACTGATGCCAAGCTGGTGTCAAATGGATAACAGATTATAGAACTGCCGTCACTGGCCATTAGCTGAGTGTATTTGCTTTCTACTCTAAAATCTTGAATTCTTCCTTGGTTCTGCTTCTGGTTTGCTGCGTGATACTGTTCCTGTGGAAATGGCCTTGCAGGAGATTATTTTCTTTTCTAACTCAAGCTTCTCAAGCGTCCAACCCCAGATCGGCACTCCCAGAACTTGTCCTGTTGGGGACCATGATGGAGTCTGGATGCTCTTTGCTCCCCTTCTTCCACCTCAAGGTACTCTCTCTTCTCCAGGTAGCACAGTGCCCTCTTTTAATCTTGTGTTTGGAATCATCCCTTTCTCCCATTTTCTCTGTTAAACATCCTTCCTTAGGTGCCTCTGGAAAAAGATTTGATTGACTGAAGAACAGGGAGGCATTGACCGTTGACTTCATGTTTTACTACTGCTGACGTGTTTGTCTGTTGACTGGGAACAGTTTCTCTCATTCAACAATGAACCCAATAGATGGGTTTTCGCACTGGCTTTTGCGGGATTGCATTTTTAGACATATGTGTGGGGCTTAGGGAGGGCAGCCCGGCTGCGTGGGATGCAATCTCTTCTCTGAAGCAGCTGGTTCTCGCTATAAGCTCAGCCACATACATTCCACTCCCAACTTTCCTTGGCCCTAAAACTGCTTGGAATAGACTAAGCCTAGCAAGCAAAGAGGACTTATTTAAACAGCTTCAAGGTTCTCATGCCAATGAAAGGTTCCTGTGACCTTTCTTCTTCTGTATCTTCTAACTTGCCATGTCTTCTTGAAGGATATTTCCTTTTGTCACTGATATTTCCAGTCAAATTTAGTCATCTTAAATTTGATCAAGAGTCAGATATAGCTCCTCAGAGAAATTCTGAATGTTTCTAACTAGGTTTCTAAAATAAAGTGTTCAGGGAAGTCTCTGAGATGTTATTAATTTTGACTTTTTATTGGTAAGATCTCTAAAAATGAAAGAATATTTTCACAGTTGTTCATGTAGATATAATTTCTTGGCATTAGGATTTTTTTTCTCTACCTGCTTGGTTAGGGGAGACTTTAAAATCTTGTCCTGGCCCAATTGAGAGGAGTTACCTAGGAACTGAAAAACAGGCAGGCCCTGGCTGCTACCTCCTTTCTGGGCTGGGACGTATAACCTGGATTTCTTCATTTAAAGTGTGAGAATGCGCCTATAATCCCAGCACTTTGGGAGGCCGAGGCGGGTGGATCACCTGAGGTCAGGAGTTCGACACCAGCCTGACCAACATGGTGAAACTTCATCTCTACTTAAAAAAAAAAAATTAGCTGGGCTTGGTGGCGCATGCCTGTAATTCCAGGTACTTGAGAGGTTGAGGCAGGAGAATCACTTGAACCTAGGAGGCAGAGGCTCCAGTGAGCCAAGATTGTGCTACTGTACTCCAGCCTGGGTGACAGAGTGAGACTCTGTCTCAAAAAATAAAAATTAAAAAGTGTGAGAATGAAGCAAACCAGCAGTTAAAATGTGTCATACAAAAATATTTTGCAGCAGGGCAAAGGGCTCAATAATAATAACTGCCAGGAGCTTTTTCAAATCTCGATGTTAAATAAAATAACCGATACAGAAATGCCTTCTTGGACAGGGCTCTATGCAGGTGACGTGAGACTGCTCATGTCCTAGCTCAGGAGCTTTATCAGGGTGAGCACACTGTACAGACTCTTGCTTCTGAAGAGTGTTCTATTTGCCCTAATATGGAGCACTCAAACAGCACTTTCTCTGCTTCTGCCTTTAAAAAAAAAACTCAACAGTCCTGATTTTCTAAGCCAGGCAGTCATTTCGGAGTAAATTTTCATGCGGCATGGGGCTAGAGGCAATTTGGTACTTATGTGTGTTTGCTAGGGCTGCTGGAGCAAAATACCACAAACTGGGTGGCTTAAACTACAGAAATTAATTTTTTTCACAGTTCTGGAGGCTGGAAATCCAAGACTAATAGTTGGCAAGATTGTTCGGTTTCTTCAGAGGCCTTTCTCCTTGGCTGGTAGGTGGCGGTCATCTCCCTGTGGCTTCACATGGTCTGTCTTTTTATTGAGACAGGGTCTTGCTGTGTCACTCCAGCTGGAGTTCAGTGGTGCGATCATGGCTCACTACAGCCTCCACCTCGTGGGCTCAAGCTGTCCTCTCACCTCAGCCCCGAGTAGCTGGGACTGCAGAAGTGTGCCACCGCGCCTGGCTAATTTTGGTATTTTTTGTAGAGGTGGAGTGTTGCCATGTTGCCCAGGCTGGTCTTGAACTCCTGGACTCACGCTATCCACCCACCTCAGCCTCCCAAAGCGTGGTGTTTTCTCTGTGATGGTCAGTGTCCCGATATCCTTTTTTTTAAAGGACACCAGTCATATTGGATTAGGGCCCACTCTCATGAGCTCGTTTTAACCTCATTAACCCTTTAAAGATCCTATCTCCCTTACAGTTACATTCTTAGGTGCCGGGCGTTAGGATTTCAATATATAAATTTGAAGCAAGGGATGTGATTCACGCCATAGCTGCACTGAACAATTTTTTGAGAAATTGTCTCAAAAAAATTGTAGTCAGCTTCAGGGAATTCCAGGTGGCAGGAGAAAGGAGTTCTCTTTGTTTCCGTCTTTTAGATTCTCTCCCTGCATGGCTGCCTCCTTCTGTTAATCTCATCCCTGCATGGGCTGGGATTGCAGAGTATACAGGATTAAAAAAAGAGTCGAATGAAGTTGAGAAGTTACTCAAAGAGAGCAATGAGAAAGAAAGTCAGGGCTGGGCATGGTGGCTCATGCCTGTAATCCCAACACTTTGGGAAGCCTAGGTGGGTGGATCACCTTAGGTCAGGAGTTTGAGACTAGCCTGGGCAACATGGTGAAACCCAGTTTCTGCTAAAAATACAAAAATTAGCTAGGCGTGTTGTCACATGTCTGTAACCCCAGCTGCATGGGAGGCTGAGGCAGGAGAATCACTTGAACCGAGGAGGTGGAGGTTGCAGTAAGCCGAGACTGCCCAATTGCACTCCATCCTGGGTAATAAGAGTGAAACTCGGTCTCAAAAAAAAAAAAAAGAAAGAAAGTCAGATGGCTCTAAGTCTGATGTTTTAAGGCTGCCGTCAGGTGTACGTCTATGCTATCATGAAGTTAAAGGGATGACCACTTCCACTGTCACCTGAAACGATCAGCCAGGTAACTTCTGGGGAAATCAATTGCAATCCACATCTGAATGTGTAGAATTTCTCTCCTGACCGTGTAAGTTTCCTGTTGCTGTCACAACAAAGTACAGATTGAGCGTCCCAAATCCAAAAATCCGAGATCTGTAATGCTCCCAAATCCAAAACCTTTTGAGCGCCAACATGATGCTCAAAGGAAATGCTCATTGGAACATTCCAGAATTCAGATTTTCAGATTTGGGAGGCTCATGTGGTCAATAATGCTGCAAAATAATGCAAATATTTCAAAATCTGACAAATCTGAAACACTGTGGTCCCTTCAGAGGAAGGATGCTGAGACGTGGGTCCCACTGCCGCGGAAGTCTGACCTACAGACCCTGACTCAACGATGAATGAATAAATGTACTTTCTCACACCATTATGGTGATACAGTTAGGCTAGGGAATGGCCGCTGGTTGCTTTCAGAGGGCGAAATGCAACCAATCGACCCAGACCCTCTGTCTGTCCACACTATTATTCATAACAGAGGTTTTGAGGTAACACACTTGTGGATAATTAACATGGTTAAGAGAATGGTTTTAAGACTGATAAAGACTTTAGGTTCTGAGACCCAGAGTAAATGCTATTAACAGGTAATTCCCCTTTGATCTTCCCTGGAGAGCTCACCCAGCACAGAGTCTAAATGAGTAAATAGGGTGCAGACAAATGGGTGTGGGCTAAGGCCTTTGATCATTTCTATGTCTCCCTAACTTAATGGACTGGCTGGCTGCCTTTGGCCTGCCCCAGTAAAATCTTTCAGCCTTCCAAAAGGCTCAAGACTAATCTATAACTTTCCCTAATATATCTTTAATATTTTCTGTAATATTTTGCCAACAACCCTGTGTGAGAATTTCAGTAGGATGCTTATCTCGTACTATGCAAAGAGTGACTTGAAACAGCAGAAATGTATTCCCTTACAATTCTGCAGGCCTCAAGTGTGAAATCAAGGTATCACCAGGGCCACACTCTCTCTGAAAATTCTAGGGAAATTCTCTAACTGCTTCTGGCTCCCAGCATTTCCTGGCTTGTAGCTGTATCACTTCAATCTCTGCCCCCATTGTGACATGGCCTTCTTCCCTGTGTGTGTGTCTGTGTCCAAAACTCCCTATTCTTTGTCTCATAAAGACACCAGTCATTGGATTTAGGGCTCACTTGCTCCTGTTTGACTGCTTCTTAACTTACTACATCTGCAAAGACCCAATTTCTAGGTAAGGTCATCTTCTGAGGTTCTGCCTGGACATGAGTTTTGGCGGAGGACAATATTCAGTGCCTCACATTGACCAGCCCCATACTCTGATCACTCCATGACCAGATTTCAGGAGTTTGGTTCATCTGAAGGCCCGTGCTTGTCTTGTACAAAGGAGGAAGATGGATAAAATGAGAGGAAGCAAGAGGACATGAGCCCTGGCAGTAAAAAAAGCCCTCTTAAGTCGTCTGGAGCCTTTAGAGCGGCTGCCGGGGTGCTTTGTTTGAAATATTCATTAAGTGTCTACTGAGGGGTTAGGGATACAGTCTCCTTATGCAAAATTTAACATTTGCTTGGTTAGCAGGTTCTATCATATTTATAAGCGTTCTGACACATTCATTTCAGCTCGTAAGTCTATTAAACTGGAAAATGTGTTTTTAGTGTGCTTTAGGGAAACAGAACAGACAAGTGGCTTGGGTAGCACCAGCCTTCATTAGGATATTCCTGCAGGCTTTTATTAGTCAAAGATTTAGGAGTCTGTGCCTGAAGCCACACAGCCTGGGCACTTTTCACGTTATTTTGCTTTGTTTTGCAGAAGTTATTTTTGCAGAAGCTTCTTCTGGGGACCCAACAGGGTGGCACGTGGGTTTTGAGCAGCTGAGATCTTCAGGAGTCCTTTCCGCTTATTCATTCCCATGTCAACCTCTTGCCTGTTGCTAAAAGTGCCTAATAAGGAACAGAAGGCTGGATTTTAGCCTGTGAATCTGGGAGGAAATTGACGACGGTTACTGAATAGGCAGCTTCCGAGAAGGAAAGGGTTAGGGCGGAAAACGTGGAACTGGGCTTCGGACCTGTGTGAAGTACAGAACAACCCTAACCTTTGGGATGAGGCCCATGCAACAGTTCCCTGAAGAAAGGAATCAGTGACATGCTTCACTCGACCTGAGTTTGCTTTTTCCTGTTCAGCCCTCCATCTATCTCCTCTTTGGGTGACATATATTCTAGCATTCTGTTCTGCTTTCTTCCCTCTGGTGTATTTTCCCTCCTGGGTCCAGAGAAAGAAAATGGCTCTGCATATCCGAAAACTAAATCAGTTGTCTCAAGGAAATAGGATTTTGAGGGTCGTAACATTTTGGAGCTGGATGTTCAGGGATTTGCCAGCAACCCCCCCCAGGTTAGGTCTGAAACAGAACTCATTCTCTCTGACTCCCGACTTCTTGATTACACAGATTCACCATGAGTTTGCTGGGAGGCAGAGGTATTCCTGGAGGATGGCAGGGAAGGGAAGAGCATGAGGTGGTCTCTGATAGCTCTTAGGTACAGTGAGCCAGAAGTCTCTGCTCTCTTCCCTAGGAGAGCAGGCTCACCTAGCAGTTTCTCCTCACTGATCCTTAGCAGGCCTTAGTGAGGTTTGCTCGAGTCAATTTTAGTGAATTGGTTGCGCCCTTTCCAGTAGGGAAGCCCCTGTTGTACACGTAAAACCAGGAGATGCATGCCTTCAAGGAGATTAATATCTCCTGGGGAAACAAATATGAGCCATTTTGTATGGTTCAGCATGAAAGCTACGTAAACCACTAACAATTATATAAGTGGGTCCCACCACTGTCCTGGACTTGGTGGGCCGGCTCTCCTAACTCCTCTCTAGCCCAAATCATGCCTTTACTGCCTTACAACCCTTCTGAGACCAGCTGGCCAGTGAGTTTTTTTTTTTGTTTTTTGAGGTGGAATCTCGCTTTGTCACCCAGGCTGGAGTGCAGTGGCGCGATCTCGGCTCACTGCAACCTCCACCCTCCGGGTTCAAGTGATTCTCCTGCCTCAGCCTCCCGAGTAGCTGGGATTACAGGCATGTGCCACCATGCCTGGCTAATTTTTGTATTTTTTTTAGTAGAGTAGGGGTTTCCCCATGTTGGCCAGGCTGGTCTCAAACTCCTGACCTCAGGAGATCCACCCACCTTGGCCTCCCAGAATGCTGGGATTACAGCTGTGAGCCACTGTGCCTGGCTGCCAGGGAGATTTTATTCAGGGCTTGGGGTAAATAACAGTAAATAACAGAGGGATATCAGCTGGCCATGGCAAAGGCAGCCCTCAGAATCCGCTGGTGCTTGCTAACCTCTTGGGACCCTCTACAGCAAGGGTAGTAGGTAGGAACCAGGCTTTGCAGCGGGTGGTGAGTGGTGAGCAAATGAGCATTAGTGTCTGAGCTCTGAGTCCTGTTGGATCAGCAGTAGCATTAGATTCCACAGGAGCACGAACCGTATTATGGACTGTGCATGGGAGGGATCCAGGTTGCGCCATCCTTATGAGAATATGATGCCTGATGATCTGAGGTGAAACAGTTTCATCCCGAAACCACCCACTACCGCCTACTCCCCACCTCCAATCTGTTGAAAAACTGTCTTCCACCAAACCAGTCCGTGGTGCCAAAAGGGTTTGTGACTGCTGTTCTCCAGGGAGATTCCCTGTCTGGCTCCAGGGCTGGATTTTTACTTAATTCCATGTCTTTACAGGTAGAGTTCAAGGTTTGTTCTTTTTTCCAGGTCTTCAGACCTGCCTCCCCAGGGAGAGTCCATCTCCACCACTCTGGATAAAGAAAGTGAGGCCCAGGCCAAGACTTGCCTTCCAGATTTCCATTGCCTTTCCTAGGATCTCCTATTTATTCCCAGGGCAATTGCCACGGGGATTTTTTTTTTTTGAGGTGAAATACTGCCATAACCTGTAGCGGCACCCTGTGGTCTCACCAAAATAAGGATGCCAGTATTCACCAGTTTATTAGTAATAAGCCACACGCCACATTTAGATTGTCTCGGAAAATGTGTAACTTGGTCTCAAAAACCCTAAGAAATACAAATTGTAAGAGTCCAAGCTCCCCAACCATTTCTTTTTTGTTTGTTTTGGAGACAGCATCGTATTCTGTCACCCAGGCTGGAATGCAGTGGTGTAATCTCGGCTCACCACAACCTCCACCTCCTGAATTCAAATGGTTTTTGTACCTCAGTCTCCCATGTAGCTGGGATTACAGGCAAGCAGCACCACACCCGGCTGATTTTTTTTTTTTTTCAGATGGAGTCTCGCTCTGTCACCAGGCTGGAGTGCAGTGGTGCAATCTCAGCTCACTGCAACCTCCACCTCCTGGGTTCAAGCGATTCTTCTGCTTCAGCCTCCCAAGTAGCTGGGACTTACAGGCATGTGCCACCACACCCAGCTAATTTTTGTATTTTTAGTAGGGACGGAACAGGTTTCACCATGTTGGCCAGGATGGTCTCAATCTCTTGACCTTGTGATCCACCCACCTCAGCCTCCCAAAGTGCTGGGATTACAGGCGTGAGCCACCGCACCTGTCCTGATTTTCGTATTTTTTAGTAGAGATGGGGTTTCGCCATGTGGGCCAGGCTGGTCTCAAACTCCTTAGCTCAAGTGTTCCACCTGCCTTGGCCTCTCGAAGTGCTGGGATTACAGGTGTGAGCCACCGTGCCAAGCCTTCATGGGCATTTCAAGAATTGCTCAGGTGATGAAGGGCATGAATATTTTAAAACATTTATTTTTAAATTAATATATCATAAAGTTCATTCTTTTGGAGTAGAGCTCCATGAGTTTTAAGGAAATGCACAGATTTGTGTAACCATCACCCTAGTCAGAAGAGTTCTATCACCTCTCCAAATTCCCTTGAGCTGCCTCTTGGCCCTTTATAGTCAAACCCTACCGCCATCCCATCCCTGTTTCCCTTTTGTTTAACCTCTGGCGACCTCTGAACTGTCCTCTGCCCCTATACTTTTGCCTCTTTCAGAATGTCATCTAAATGGACTCATACGGTATGTAGCCTTTTGTATCTAACTTCCTTCAACTTGGCTTCATGCATTTGAGAGTTCTTCACTGTGTTGGAAGTATCAGCAGTGTGTTCCTTTTTATGACCGAGTAGTGTTCTATCATGTGGATACTCCACAATTTGTTGACTTTCACCAGTTGAAGGACGTTTGTGTTGTTTCCTGGTTTTTCAGCAGTTACGAATGAAACGTCTATCAATATTTGCATGCAGGCTTTTGTGTAAACATATGTTTACCTCTCTCCTGGGTAAATACCTGGTAGTGAGACGGCTGGGTCATGTGATAGGATGATAGGAAACTTCCAAACTGTTTTCTAAAGTGGATGTGTCACTCTTCAGTCCCAGCAGATTTGTCGTTGCTCCACACCCTCACCAGCCCTTGGCCTTGTCAGTTTTTTGTTTTGTTTTGTTTTTAAAATTTGAGTCATTCTAATGAGTGTAGTAGTGGTCTCCCTGACTTTCATGTGTATTTCCCTAATGACTAATGATGCTGAGCATCTTTTCATGTGCTCATTTGCCATCTGTACATCTTTTTTGGTGTTAAAATCTTCTGCTTATTTTATTAATTTGTTTAATTATGGTAGAGTTTTGAGAATTCTTTTTTTTTTTTTTATGAGCCAGAGTGTCGCTCTGTCATCCAGGCTGGGGTGCAGTAGTGTGATCTCGGCTCACTGCAGCCTCTGCCTCCTGGGTTCAAGCAGTTCTCCTGCCTCAGCCTCCTGAGTAGCTGGGATTATAGGCATGTGCCACCACGCCCAGCTAATTTTTGTATTTTAGTAGAGACAGGGTTTCACCATATTGGTCAGGCTGCTCTCAAACTCCTGACCTCAGGTGATCCATCCAGCTTGGCCTCCCAAAGTTTTGGGATTACAGGCGTGAGCCACCATGCCCAGCCCCGAGAGTTCTTTATCTGTATTCTGCATATAGGTCCTTTGTCAGACATGTGATTTGCATTTGTTATTCTCCCAGTCTGTGGCTTGCCTTTCATTTTTCTTAACAGTACCTTTGCAGATGAAAGGTTTTTAATTGTGATGAACTGCCAATTTATCAGTTTTTCTTTCTTTTTTTTTTTTATGGATTGTGCTTTTGGTATTGTGTCTAAGAATTTTTTGCATAACCCAAGTTTGCAAAGGTTTTCTCCTTTATTTTTTTCTAAAAGTTTTACATTTTACATTTAAGTCCATTATCCATTTGAAGATTTTAAAAAATATGATTTCAGGTAGAGTTCAAGGTTGAGTTTATTTTCATATGGATGTTAAATTATCCCAGCAGCATTTATTGAAAATACCATATTTTCTACATTGAATTATCCTTTTGCTTTCACAAAAAGTTAATCAGCCATATTGGTTTGGTTTGTTTTTGGACCTTTGTTCTAATTCATTGGCTTTTGTGTCTATCCTTTCTCCTTTCACATTTTAGAATCAGCTTGCCAATATCTACAAAAAATCCTAATGGTGCCAGGCATGGTGGCTCATGCCTGTAATCCCAGCACTTTGGGAGGCCAGGGCGGGTGGATTGCTTGAGGTCAGGAGTTTGAGACCAGCCTCGCCAACATGGTGAAACCCTGTCTTCACTAAAAATATGAAACTTAGCTGGGTGTGGTGGTGTGCGCCTGTAATCCCAGCTACTCAGGAGGCTGAAGCTGGAGAATTACTTGAACCCAGGAGGTGGAGGTTGCAGTGAGCGGAGATCATGCCACTACACTCTGGCTTGGGCAACAAAGCAAGACTCCATCTCAAAAAATAATCAAAATAATAATAATAAATTAGTGGGATTTTGACTGGGATTGTACTGAATCCATAAACCAATGTGGAGAAAATTGACATCTTAATAATATAGAGTTTTCCATTTTATTAACATAGCATATTCTCCAAAACATCTTTGATACCCTTTGTCAGTGTTTTGTGGTCTTCAACGTACATACGCTACGCGTTTCATTAGATTTTACCTCTAAATATTTTATGGTACTATTGTAAATGATACTGTATTTTAAATTTCTATTTCTAATTGCCCATTGCTAGTATATAGAAATAGAATTGACTTTGTATGTGGTAGCCCTGTATCCTCCAACCTCACTAGACTCATTTATTGGTTCTAAGAGTTTTTTGGTGGATTCCTTGGAATTTTCTATGTCCTATCTGTTAACAGTGACAGTTTTAAGTCCTCCTTCCAGTCTGTTTGCCATTAATTTCATTTTCTTACCTAATTGCACTGGCTAAGACTTGGAATATAATGTTAAAGGGAGGAGTAAAAGCAGACAGTCTTGCCTTATTTCTGATCTGAGGGGAAAATCACTCAGTGTTTCACGTTCAGTATGATGTTATCCGTAGATTTTGGTGGATGGAAGGTATGCATATTTGAAAAGCCACCACTGTCCTGAAATAGGTCGCAATATAGAAATGGTATAGACTTGGAGGTCAGAGAATAGGTTCTGGAGTCAGACTTACTGGGTTTGAATTCTGACTCGACTGCTTAGCAGCTGCTAGACGTTGGAGTTTCTGGGAAGACAGGCTAAGCGAATACATGTAAAATGCTTAGAACAGTGCCTAGTGTATTATATACTCTCAGTGAATGTTAGTTGCTACTCTCTCTGGACAGTAGTAAAGATGACCAAAGAGCTCATGGAGCCTGGATGGAGGAATTTTTTGGCCCTCACTGTGGAGATTCTGATGCCCATATTGAAAAGTTTGGAGAACTTTTGGGTTCAGGTGTGGATTCTCATTGAATCATTGAGCACATTTGGTTCCGAACACTCTCTGCATCAGGGATATGGGGGAATCCATACCAAAAGAGCAAGTTGTTCCTCAGGTAGAAGAGGAAAAATAAATCCCTAAAGAAACTGAAGAGGCACGAATGTGTGGCTAAGGGAAAATACACTTTAAAATAAGTGTGATAAATTATGGAGAATTGCAGTGGGAGGTGTAGAAGATGTGCATGTCTGTGGTGAGAGCAGGGCATAGTGGTGGGGGGTTGAACACAGCATGTGTTAGGAGCATGGCTCGTGGTTCACTCGTCACAGTGGACTTAGTTCATCTTCCCCTTGCCTCTGTAAGCAGAGTTGTGGTGGCCAGTGGTCTGGGAAGTTATAGAGGGGCTTGTTGTGCAGTGTGAGCATCTGGGTTGAGTAACTTGCTAAGACGTTCTTCATGATCCAAGATTCTTCAACCTGAGCCAAGAACAGGGACACGTGGGGAGGGAGCCGTGCAGCTGGGCCCGTGGCTCCCAAGCCTCCTCTCACTATCTGGCCCATTTGGGAAGGGATCACGTGATACTAAAGTCTGGGGCAGCGGATGAGCGGAGAGCAGGTTCTGGGCTGAGATCTTGGTGCTGGGGAGTGGGAGCTTAGGCATTGCCTTCGAGCCATAGTCCCACAGGTGAGCAGATGCATCAGCAGGCGTGGCCATCCGCGGCTGTCTTCGCTGGGCTCACAGAGCAGAGCTCCGTAGCCTATGATTTCGGCAAGGTGTTGCCATGGTAACCTTTTCCTGTCTTCCCTGCAGTCCACCAGTACTTCCCGACTTGGTTAACAAGGCATCTCCTCCTGTTCGGCTTCATCTCATCTTGTCCTTTTTCGTGCTCTCTCCATTTCTCTTGGTCGCTCTCACTCACTTCTTTGCATCTCTCTCTGTACCTCTCTTTTTGTGCCTGCCCTCCTCCTTGTCTTCTTTCTTTTTTTTTTTTTGAGGTGGAGTCTTGCGCTGTTGCCTGGGCTGGAGTGCAGTGGCACAATCTCGGCTCACTGCAATCTCTGCCTCCTGGGTTCAAGTGATTCTCCTGATTCAGCCTCCCAGGTAGCTGGGATTATAGGTGCCCACTACCATGCCCAGCTAATTTTTTGTATTTTTTTAAAATAGAGATGAGGTTTCACTATGTTGGCCAGGATGGTCTCAAACTCCTGACCTTGTGATCCACCTGCCTCAGCCTCCCGAAGTGCTGGGATTACAGGTGTGAACCACTGCGCCCAGCCCCTTGTCTTCTCTTTCAAGTGATCTACCTCTCTTCCATTCTATCCAAGGCTGGAGTGAAGGCCCCCGGCCTCTCCCTCACTTCCAAGCATGAGCAGCTCCTTGAAGAATTCTCCGGCTCTCTTGGGTCCAGGGCTGCCATTTGCAGCCCCAATGCAGCCGTTCCTGGGTGCTACCAGGAATGGGAAAAGCTCTTCTGGGGCCCTGTCTTCTTTCTCTGTGTTGAGATCCATGTGGGTAGATTCCACCCTGGGGTCCTTCCCCTCTTTTTGGAAAATGAGATCGGGGTGATGTTCTCCTCTAGGCTTGGTTTGGGTTGGCTTTGCACAGTGGAAGCCCATTAACCTGCGTGCTAAATAAACTCAGACGCTGGTCTGTTGTTAGGGCCCCACCACGCATTCAGGGTAGAAGTGACCAGTCTAGACCCTTCCATGAGATTCGTTATGGAGCACAAGCTTCTCCTTGAAGTCACCCTTCCTAGTGCCTCTGTGACAGTCTTTCAGCCCCTCATCCAGCCTGCTTGATTAGAGTTATTAACCACTTAGTGGCAAACTATAGTCGCTTCTTCTGTGTGTCTCAGCCAGGGAATGAAGATTTGCCATCTTGATTTTCTTTTCCTCAGGACCTTATGTTCCAATACTACTCAGCTCGAGGATTCTTAATGAGGCTGCTCTTCCCTTTGCTGTCTCAGGCTGGACAAGAACCGTAGGATGAGGGTAGAGACTCTCCGTTGGTATCTGCCAGGATCCTATTATCTGACCAAGGCTTCAGAGCCTGTCTTTGCTGGTTACTGGATCAAGCAGCCCTGTTAGCTCAGCCAATTTACAGTCCTGGGCCAGCGGAGTACAGCATTTGCGGGTGGAATGTTTAACAACAAAGAAGGGAACAGGAAGGGCTACAGCTGGAATGTAATTGAAACGGCTCTACCAGCACTAATAAGCTGGTCTGGCTTCTCTGCCGGCTTGCTGTTAGGGAGTGGCGAGCCTCCAGAAGCCTGTTTAAAATGCTGTGTACGGAGGACTACACAAAGCAGGTTTTGATCATATATTTCAACCTGCAGAACAGGACATTTTAACTCGGAACCTGTGTTTTAAAAGTCTAGTTAGGAGATTTCTAGGAAAGGGCTGCAGAAGCTCTGTTTTTCCTGCCTCCTCTGGATCTCCATTTAATGTCCTCACAAAGTCAGGAACATTTAAGTGTTGCTTTTCCTTGGGTACACTGAGGCAGACAAACACATTGCCTTTCCCTGGAGGGAACTCTTCAGTATCATACGTGAAACACAGCGATGTGTTCTATTTTCTAAGCACGGTATCTTCTGTGAACCAATTGGCCATTCTTTTCTTTAGTCTATAGAGTGCTTAACAGAAGTTAAATCCACAGTTTCCAAGGGCAGCAAGACCCCCGGGGCACCACTGGAGGGGTCAGGAGGGGAACGGAGTCATCTTCTATGACTATCAAAGGGCCTTGATTCCTATTTTTCTCCCTTTAAGAAAAAAGGATGCAGCCTTAATCTTAAAATGTTAAGTTTTAGTATTTGTGATTTTTAAAAATTAAATGGAAACGTTTGCTAACAGTTGGGTAGCAGGTCTTCCAAGGTTGCAGGGATATCTGTCTAGACTCCCTGAAGTGGCTGCTCTCTCCTTCCTTATTTGGACTCTCACCATGACGACCCCTGGCCTGTCATCCTTAGCACATTGACCTTGACTGTTTTGTGGGGAGGAGACTACCTGAGCACCTGATGAAAACCACACACTATTGGGTCATTGGCATTTGGGGCAGGCCAGTTCTTTATGGGGTAGCCATGTCTTGTATATTGCAGCATGCTTAGCACTGCAATATACAAGAACAGCATCATAAAGAATGCTCAAATTGAGTACTATTGGAACATAAGGTCCCCAGCCCCTAAGTGCCTGTAGTACCCCTCGTCAATGTGTGCATGGGGCAGAAATGCCCCAAATACTTCTGAAGGTCTCTAGAGGACTGTCCACAGGGAGCAGTTAGGGTAAGGCAGGATGGGTCTTGCACAAGGACACCAGACCCAAGGAGTTTGAATTCTAGCTGAGATTCTGCTATGGAGTGGGCAGGCTGGGGCCAGACTGGGGCTGTGTAGAGGAAGGGATACCTTTGCAGTGTGTGCCAGGGGGGCTCTGTGGGTTTGCTCTGAACCCAGCCATCACCCCTGGCTACAGACTGCTGCTGGAGACCCTCTCCCCAGCAAAGCTCACCTATGTGGGTTCACAAGCGTTTAACATCTGACTTCCTAATGCTTCTGGACTGGCCCAGTGCTGTGCGAAGCATACAGCAGGTGCTCAGGGCATGTCTGTTGACTGAGTGAAATGAATAAGCCTACCTGTGGTTCTGTCAGGGTCCAAAGATCCTTGGCGACGAACTCCTGCTCGGTTCCCAGAGGCACGCACTTCCCTTTGTCTGAATCCCCTCTGTCAAGAAGCCTTTTCAATCTTTTGCTAATGCTTGAGGTACGGCCAGGGAGGTTCAGACTGTGAGAGACTACTGGCACAGACTCAAAGTAGGACAGCGACGGAGAAAATCGGGTACTGGGAACCTGGAAATTCAAAATTATTTTTCCCTTCAAAGCCACAGCCCACACTTTCTAGTTTTAAGTTCTCAGTCTCCACTTTTTCCCACCCTCTGCTCTGTTTTCTGTTTTCTTACATTCAAATTCTCACGTCTCCCTTACCCTCATAATATGACATTTTGGAATTATTTTCTGTTCTCAGAGCTCGGACTAAATGAAGAATTCCTGATGATCTCTTTGTTTTCTTGTTTGCTGGCAGGTGGGTTAGAATCGGGCTTGGTGTTACCAGGATTCATGGTTTTCTTTCCTCTTTCTTTTGTACAGAACTTCCATGTTCTTTTTTTCATTAGTTCAGTTGTTCATTCATACTTTATGGAGCCAACCACGCTCCTTGGCTGAATCCAATTAGTGAACTTGGTCTCCGCCTTCACTGAGCCCAGGAAGAGACAGGCACGTAAAACCAGCAATTACACAGTAATTACAAATAGTCATCCTGCTATTTTGATACTTAGTTTTCTTTATAGTCTCCAGAGTGTGGTTACAGTTGTCTGGAAAAGAACCCAATCATTAGGCCTGGGATCCTCCTCTTGGTAGTAATTTTATCATTTTTCTGGACCAATGAGTGTTACTTGAGCACATCAAATTCAGCCTTATTGAAAATGAGATAGTTTCTTCCTTTATTAACGCGTGTACTTTGAACTGTGGTATATGACTCAGGATGATTCTACAAATGTTCCCTTTTCATGGATATTTCCTGTGTGTGTGTGACCTTGACTGTTGCATGTAGGCTTTCCTCTGTGTGTGTGTGTGTGTGTGTGTGTGTGTTGATACATTTCCTTCTCAATAGAACTGATTATTGTTGCATGTAAGAGATGCAATCATCTATTGATTTCACAGACCATCTGAGCCCCGTGCTCTTTTTTCCAGAAATCCTGTAGGAAAATGAAGGGTAAGTATGCACTAGAAGCACACACTAATAACACACTTGTGGATGGGGAAACGTGATTGCAACATGGACTTGGCATTCCTGCTGATCCTTGTCTGTGATCGTTCACTGATGAAGTATTTGAGGTACTCCAGGTAAGCCTTACAATCACCAGGAGTTTCTTGTTTTAAAGCAGAATCAGTGTTTCTGAAACTCGTGGGATTGCCTTCCATTCTATTGAACATCGGCAAGGTCCTTTTTAGAATATGTGTTTAATTGCATATACCTAAAGGCACAGCAACTGGCTTGGAAATGCTTCAGTGAACACTGGTTCAAATCCAGGGCTGGGACGGGGAGCAGCGACTCACGCCTGTAATCCCAGCACTTTGGGAGGCCGGGGCGGGTGGATCACCTAAGATTAGGAGTTCGAGACCAGCTTGGCCAACATGGTGAAACACCATCTCTTCTAAAAATGTAAAAATCAGCTGGGCGTGGTGGTCCCAGCTACTTAGGAGGCTGAGGTAGGAGAATTGCTTGCACCCAGGAGACAGAGATTGCAGTGAGCTGAGATTGCACGGCACTCTAGCCTGGGTAACAGAGCGAGACTCTGTCTAAATAAATAAATAAATAAATAAATAAATCCAATCCAGGACTGGACAACCAGACGTTGTCATCCGTAAGAGGCATTTTCTTTCACAGCTCTGTGTCTGGTGCTATTAAAATTAGGGTAGTGGTCTCTTTTATTCAGTAATTCCAGTGCGAGGTCACATGGGGTGTTTATTTGTGAACAGAAGACTTTCAGTCTGCTTCTCACCTCCGCTTGATCCCGAGGTATCCCCTGGGGTCAGGAGCAAAAAGGGCCACTAAGGCCTACCAGTGCCTATGAGCTCCATTCTGTGGTGCTCAGGAATCCCTTTTTGGGATCAGAGATAACAACCGATTAAAAAGTAATAAAGCTGATATGTGAACAAACATGGCAGAACTCATCTGGACAGACGAGATTGGGCTCCCTGGAAATGGTCAAGTTGGAATGATGGCATTATTCAAAGGACTTATGGAAGTCTCTTAGAAGTCTTCTCAGGGCTGATTTACAATCCACTTTTAAAAACAAAGACAGTCTTATATTTTTCTGGATGGATATCATTTCAGCAAAAACAGCAACATCCCCAGAACAAATTTCTTCCCCCAAAACATTCAAAACAATGATTCCAAAGTCAGAAGAGCCTCAAATCATTTTTCCCTGAGGGGCAAAAAGGGCTTCACAAGGCAAGCACAATCCCTTCTGCTGCATTTCCCGACATTTTCTCATGGCCGTTTGGCCTTTGTGGCTTTAGCTGACTTTTCTTTGGTCTCTGGAGCCAGCAAGTTAGGTAAGAGGCTACAGTAAGAATGCAGTGAGAAGAGAGATGAGAACACACTCCCTATGTATTTGTTGTACAAAGCGTGGCTGGTTAAAAGGAAATTTTGATTTGATTTTTTAAAAAATTTCATTGTTAATAACTTTCACTGTTAGATGACTCACAAAGATGATGTGATTTACTCAAAACTTGAAGAAGCATTTCTTTAGAACCAATTGAGCTCTAGGCCTCCTTCCTGGGAAAGATGAGGATTTAAAGCCTGAAGGCTCACAGGGGACTCCAGGCATATTCCTTGCATTAGATTGTGTACTGCTTAGAGTTTAAGCGTTGACTTCATTTGTCTGAGCGGAACAGGCTGTGTCAGTCAGCTTTGCCTCACAGCAAGGAAACCTCAAATCTCAGTGGTACCATCACGAAGGTTTATTTTGCTTCCAGATCACATACAGGCTGCAGGTTGGCTGTATCTCTGCTGCATTTGTTTTCTCCTTCTGGATTCCAGGCTGAAGCAGCAGCCCCTATGGACGTGTCCAGGGTCATGGTGGAGGGAGGAATAAGGGAACTGGTGAAAACTCGTGATGTCCTTGAAGAATTCTGCTTGGATGTGGAATGCTTGCATCCGTTCACATTCTGTTGCTTAACAAATCATAACAAGTCTGACATTGTGCAGGGAAGTACGCTTGGCCGATGGGGAGGCACTGCAGTTCCAGGCGGGGACATAAACATCCGCTAAGGGAAAGGAGACATCAATAATTGTGAATATAGTAGGCCTTCTGTATCCGTGGTGAGGAACCCACGGATGGGAAGAGCTGGCTCAAGGGACTTTATCATCGGCAGATCTTGGTATCTGTGGGAGGGAGGGGGTATTCCTATGGATACCAAGGGACAACTGTATAATACAGTCTGCCACAGTCTTCCCTTTTGTTCATAAATTGTCATCTTATATATCACTTTGTATATTTATATACAAAATAAATTTATTTCCGACTCATGGAAGATACCTAAAAATTCTCATGGAATCAGGTGTGAATTTCAGGAGCTCATGAGATTCTATCAGCAGGTCTGGATTTAGTTGCTGTTGATCTGGAGAGCTGTGAATGAAAACAAGGGACCTGGCCCACCTGTTCAATGTGGAAGAACAGAAATAGGCCAACACCAGTGAGCACTTGCATCTGGAAAGAGAAAGAAGGGCAGCCACATGGCCATCCTGAAATTCCACTGGACTCCGTGAGAATGCCGCCTGCCGTGGGATAGGGAATGCTCCTTGAATGGGTCCTGTTTCTGCACCTGGAGGAAGCTCTCTAATCCATTGTTCTCTTTGGCGCTTGACTTCTCCCTCTGGGAGATTTTTCCTTTTTGATCATCCTCTTTGGACATACCTGAAAAAGTATTAGAGAATATACCTTCAGCGGGGACTTGGCAGCTTTCTCAGGCTATGTCCTGCCTGTAGAAATTTGGGGACGCCAAAAGTTGTTTTAGGTCTCCTGCTGTCACAGTATCTTTTAGACCAGGCTGTTGTCTCTTTGGGCTCATCATTCATGCTAAACAATTATCAATTTTTATTTCCATTTGATTTTAGTTACTCCCTGGGCCAATAGCCACACCCACACATCTTTTGAGATAATTCTTTTCTAGATATAGCTCCCTCTCTGGATTTAATTACAGGCCACTTTGAGCTTATCAGGTTTCTGTGAGACCATGCCACTAATCACTTTTCCTGTAGCAATTTTGCTCAACCAAAAGGATTTACTAGGGTTAAGGTAGGGCAAGGTAGCGGTGCCTTAATTCATTTAGAGACTTTAACATGCCCTTAGTTTTGTCTGTGTCCTGAGGCTAGGTCTTAATCATCTTTCCTTCAAAAAACTTTTTTTTTTTTAGACAGAGTCTCACTCTATCACCCATGCTGGAGTGCAGTGGCACCATCTCAGCTCACTGAAGCCTTGACAGCCCTGGCTCAAGTGATCCTCCCATCTCAGCTTCCCTGGTAACTGGGATTACAGGCATATACCACTGTGCCTGGCTAATTTTTAAAAATTTGTTATAGAGACAAGATTTCGCCATATTGCTCAGGCTGGTCTCAAACTCCTGGGCTCAAGCAGTCAGCCTGCCTCAGCCTTTCAAAGTGCTGGGATTACAGGCGTGATCCACTGTGTCCAACCCATTTTTTTCTCTATTGATAGGAGATGAGAAATCGTTGTATCTTGCAATTGTCAAGGCCCAAATTTCCTAGATTTTCTTTTTTTTCCCACCTCAGTCCTGCTGGAAAACCCTCTAACTCTTCTGAGCTTATGACTTTATTGTGGTACTGTGTCAGATGCACCTATCAGCAACCAAATCACACTAGTAATGTTCTGTTTTGCGACCTTGTCACCTAAAGCTACACATTCATTCACTGCAACACCTGCCTTTGATCACAGGGGCAGTTTCACTAAATGTGTTACTGGTGTATAACAGGGGTGATTATTTCTCTATCCTGTTGTGACAATTTCCATACCTTTCACTGCCCAGCTCCAAAACTTATGCCCCACATTTTATCTGTTACGGCATATCCCACTTCTGGTACTAATTTTTTGTGTTACCAGCTTTGGTGGAGCAGCATGCAACCCCGCATCTCCGTGGCTCTTTGTATGTGCAGGCTGCAGGCTGTGGTTCTGTTTTGTATGTATTGTAATTCTGAGACTCAGGGCCAGCCCACAATGGCTATACCTGTTTATGATACTCCTTAAAACTCCTGCTTGGATGTAGTGAGCTTCATATCCACTGTGTCCCGTTGGTTCACACAACTTGCATGTCCAACCCTGACCATGGGGCAGGGTGGTCCGTAGCCCCATACAGTGCATGACATGGTTCAGGGATGTATAATTCTTAATAGCAAAGGGGAGGATTGAGTGATTGTAGACAGCTATTACAATCTACCACTAGGCTTGTTCAGTGTTAGATAGGAAAATGACAGGAAAGAGCTGGCTGATGAGATAAAATCATACCCAGATCATCATACAAAGCAACATTGAGGACAGTGGGGTAGAGGGGGTTTAGTATTTTCTGTTCTTCTTTTTTCTTTCTTATTTGAGATGGAGTCCACTCCATCACCTAGACTGGAGGGCAGTGGTGCAATCTCAGCTCACTGCAACCTCTGCCTCCTGGGTTCAAGCAATTCTCATGCCTCAGCCTCCCCAGTAGTTTGGACTACAGGCGTGCGCCACCATGCCTTGCTAATTTTTGTGTTTGTAGTAGAGTTGGGGTTTCGTCAAGTTGGCCAGGATGGTCTTGAACTCCTGACCTCAAGTGATCCAGCCACCTCAACCTCCCAGAGTGCTGGGATTTTAGGTGTAAGCCACCACGCCTGATCAGGGTTTAGTATTTTCTTGGAGTGGTTTCTTTCTGGTTCTCTCTTGGCAGTAGCAGTTCTACTCATCGAGCTCCTTAAAAGCTCATTAGGGAAATGACAGCATATCCTGTGTGTGAAGACATCCTGTGAGATGGGTGAAATGGATGTTTTATTCCTCAAGGCATCTTTCTTCTCACCCTCTAGCATTTGCACACAAGTGGTTGTGCACACATCTCACCCCAACCTTCCAGGACCTTCTTTCTTCAGTCCTTTGATAATAGGGATGTGCTTTAACATTGACAAGGCATCATGCACCTTTTGTTCCTAAATTCCCCTTTCAACACAGAGCACTGTGTGTTCTGGATCGTTAAATTCCTTCAGTCGTAGTTGTTTATTGAAGTGAGAGAGAAAGCGATAAAGTGGATGAAAGAGCAGAGGCTCCTGAGAAAAATAAATGTGAAACTCACCTCGGGGCATTTGGAAGTTTGTTTGAAGGACTGTTCCAGATACAAGCTGGATGAGTCTGCGATTATTTGATACCCAGCTCTCATTACCTGTCTGTAGCTTGATTGTTTAGAGGTTCTTGTCCTGCACTTGGTGATAGGGTCTGCAGATGTGGGAGCTGTATCTTTGCTGGAAGGTGGTGTGCTGGTGTGGAGGCTTTCAGACAAAGCTAGGTTTGAACTCACCTTGGGATTCTGGGTTTGTCCTCATTTGTCATTATAATTGAATAATAACATTTCTCACACTAGGACTCAGATAACATGTAAAGGGAATAGCCACAGAGCTTGACATATACTGTTATTTATAGCTTCTAAGCCTCACATTGTTTTGCATTTTTAGTGTCTCTGAAATTAGTATTTGCCTTACAACGAATGGCATGTCACAGTGGAATTGACATGCTGCATAAAATAAGGCCATGTCTTAGAATTGTTGATGTCTTATGATTTGGTGAGATATGGTAATAGGCACTTCATAAATGGGTATAAGTGGAAATAAAAGGAATTACAGAGGGCATTCTTGTATATGTTAGTGTTCCTCTAACATTTTGATCAAGGGCTGTTTTGAGAAGCTGGTGAAAATTATGGATCTTTATTCCAGCAATATGCATATTCCCGTAAAAATCTGCGTATGATTTTAGCATTTCATAGAATGTCCTGGGACTCTTCCTTAGGCTCAGTCTCTCTGGAAAAGTCACAGATGTCATGTATTCTTCATACTATAATTATTCTTTGCTCTTATTTTTCTTTTTCTCCTCTTCACTCTGATCTGCTCACTGAGGTGTATTTAAGTTGTTGCTGTTCTCATTTTTTAGGAAATAGAATAGTCTTTCTATGACAAGTGTTCACCCTACTAGTCCCATTCACTTTCCTTGCCCTCACTGTCTTCTGACTTAGTATTACCAGTTCATCCCCTCAAGGAAGAACTCTCGCCTTCAGTGTTACACTCTCTAAATCCTGACCCTAAGTCCAGCATCAGCAGCAGGGTCTCGTGAAGTATAGTTCTGTGGTTTGTTAAGCCAGGCACTGGGAAGGAGCAGTCTGCTTGGGTTGTGTTCTTACTTTTTCATTCATTTCATGCAGTTAACAACTTCTTACGTGCTTCCTGGCACATTCTAGGCACTGCACATGACTGTAGTAGCCAACCTATCCACCAAGCCACCAACCAACCAGACAAACCAACCCAAGAATAAGAACAAGAAATAGAAGTCCCTTCTCATAGAGAGCTGACATTCCAGTGCAGGAGACAGAGAATGGGTTCTAAATGAGCAAGACACATAATATGTTAGATGGTGTTCACTGCTAACGAGAAAGAAAAAACACAGCAGGTGAGGGGGTAGGAAGTATGCATGTGTGTGTGGGTACAGTTGTCGCAAAGGGGGTAGGAAGTATTCGTGTGTGGGTGTAGGTGTCTTAAAGGGGGTAGGAAGTATGCATGTGTGTGTGGGGGGTGTAGGTGTCATAAAGGGGTAGGAAGTATGTGTGTGTGGGGTGCAGGTGTTGTAAAGGGGGTAGGAAGTATGCGTGTGTGTGTGTGGGGTGCAGGTGTCGTAAAGGGGGTAGGCAGTATTTTTGTGTGAGGTGCAGGTGTCGTAAAGGGGGTAGGAAGTATTTGTGTGTGGGGTGCAGGTATCGTAAAGGGGGTAGGAAGTATTTGTGTGTGGGGTGCAGGTGTCATAAAGGGGGTAGGAAGTATACGTGTGTGTGTGGGGTACAGGTGTCGTAAAGGGGGTAGGAAGTATACGTGTGTGTATGAGGTGCAGGTGTCGTAAAAGGGGTAGGAAGTATGCGTGTGTGTATGGGGTGTAAGTGTTGTAAATTTAGGCAGCATGGTTAGGGAACACCTGAGAAGGTAGCATTTCTATAAAGGCCCGAAGCAGGTGGAGGATTAAGCCAGGCAGGTATTTGGGGAGAAGAGCATTCCAGGCAGAAGGCCCAGCAGGTGCCAGTGGCTGGAGTTGGGGGCACACTTGGTATGTTCAAGAAGAGCCAGAAAGAGGGGTTGCCCAAGCAGAGAATAGTTGGAGAGGAAGGGACAAAATAAAATGGTAGCCAGATTGCACAAGCTTTCAGAGTCCTAGTGAGATCCCGGCTTTTGCCCTGAGGCTTCCCATTTGAACATGACCTGACTGAAGTTTTGGGAGGATCACCCTGGCTGTTGTGTGGGGATGGATTGTAGCAGGGAGAACATTTTTCCATATCCCCCTGTTGTATTTCCACTTATGTCTAAAGTGGCTCTGGCCGTGTTTGGTGGACAGGGAAATCATAAATTTATTAAATGTTTAGCAAAGCATAAAAAGAGGAGCCCTTTTGAAAACGACCATACCAGCCAAATCTATTGCAACTGCAATTTCTCCCAAAATAGAAAGCAACCCAAGCTCTAGCTGGTGGTCCATCATTCAGGACAATGAATTTCTGCAGCAATAGAGGTATTCGAAGAAGTCCTTGAAATCCATTGTGACCACGTTTGTGCTTATCCACCAGGCTCTCTGAAAGTGAATTCTAGCCGGAGCCTGTGGTCCCAGCAGGGCCGTGGAGTTAACCAGAGCATCAGAGACACAGCTGTGATGGTTGTGCTCCCCGACCACCCTGGCAGCTCTGTCTCCACCCCTTTGAGCATGATATGTTTTTATTTTATTTTATTTTTTGAGACAGAGTCTCCCAGTCACCCAGGCTGGAGTGCAACGGTGCAATCTCGGCTCACTGCAACCTCTGCCTCCCGGATTCAAGCAATTCTCCTGCCTCAGCCTCCTAAGTAGTTGGGATTATAGGTGCACACCACCAAGCCCAGCTAATTTTTGTATTTTTAGTAGAGACAGGGTGTCACTATGTTGGCCAGGCTGATCTTAAACTCCTGACCTCAAGTGATCTGCTGGCCTGGACCCCCAAAGTGCTGGGATTACAGGCTTGGGCCACTGTGCCCGGCCTTGAGCACAATTCATAAGGCTGGCCAGGGGCCCTTCTTTCTTTGGGTTTGAGGTGCTTGGCAGGCTGTTGTTGGATTATAAGTGTGTTCTTGATAACAGTTATTTGCTACCTGTGCAGCACCAACCGAAAGCAGAGTTTTGGGAAAGCTGGCGCTAGTTGATCTTCTTCTGATGCGGTTGTAATAGACTCACTTTCTTCCCAGCATGTCCTGAGAGCACTGTCTAGCGCCAGGGCTCTGGCTGAGACTGGGTAGGTGCAAGGTGTGACTCAGGGACATTAGGAGTTTAAATGGACCTTGGAAATCAGCATCTGGTTCAATGCTCTCATGTTACAGGTAAGGACACTGAGTCCTGCAGAGGAAAAATAATAAGTGTCAGATGGCCCACGAATCTTCTAAGTTCAGCTCATAGGGTTGCACTCTGGTCTTTTTGCTCTGACCCTGGCAGGTGACAGTGATGATGAGGTAATGTCTATGGATCCCGTTAGTTTCATTCTGTTCCTTGGCCGCCTATAGCACCTAACCCCTCATCCTCATCAGAGATCTTCCTGCGGCAGATAGGTGGTGGTCACAGAGGAGATGGGGTCTGTTGAGATGGATCAACTCAAGAATGTCTTCTAGAGGAAACAACACAGCTCTCTCACTCATTAATCCTGATCTACTGAGGATAGCTCAGTTGGACACTTAGTGTTAGATATTCACATCACAGTGGTTCCTGCATGCTTTTATTGTGTATCCAGCCCAATAAAGAGCAGCCAGTGGGTTTCCATGATCCCCACATGCCACAGGGGCCCTAGTTAAATTGTCAGGCAAATGAAATTTTATCTTGGAATGTCTCCTCCCTCCTCTTGTCCATCTGTTTCCATTTCTAGATGTTTCAGTGTCCTGCGTGCTGCTTCCTGGCTGTGCACATCTCCACTGTTAGCTGCTCTGTTGAGAAGTGCTCTTTGTCCCTCATGTGCTCCAGGTGTTCCCAAATCCCCCCTCACTTCTTCGTTCTAGTCATCTTCCCCAACTCCATTTAGGTGGAAGCATTTTACTGCGAGGTAAATCCCAGAGAGCAGGGATCCAGCCTTCCTTGCCTTTGAATCCACAGCCCAGACATGGTGCTTGCCCCCTGACAGATGCTTAGCAGATGCTGGGAAAGGAGAATGATTTGGAGGCCCAACCCCAGAAGTGGGGAAGGGAGTGTATGAACCACGTGTGTGTCATCTTGAGTTGGCAGGTGATGGGAAATAGCTGCGTTGTCATGAGCTGGCATTGGTATCTCAGTGGAATGTGGAGCTACTGCTTCCCCATTTGAGTGTCCTTTTACCAAGGGGTGGACCACTTTCTATCTGGTCACTGAAGATAGAGTGGGCAGCCCTTAGTGAATCATGACATTTGTACTGGTCCCTTCATTTCTCTTACCTTTTTCAACATCCTTTTATTTTGCAAATGTTTTCAGAAGTGTATCAATTGCATCACAGTCTTAATTAAAGTCTCCCTTTGTGTGTGGTGCATGTGGGGATTACTAGATTGAATTCGAGTCTGCTAGTGGGATTCAGCCCTGTCTGGGCTTGTTTGGTCAATCAATCGGGTGGGCTTGCCATGCATTGAGATATGGAGGGAGCTGGGGGAGCCTTTTGGGAGAGTCTTTGCTTGGTAAAGAGGAATCAGGTATATCTGGATGCAGGACAGCAGTTTCAGTGGCCAGAGGAAGGCTGGGCTGTATCCCTTGAACTTGGCCACTGGTATAGTTTTGACTGTTGGGTTCCTGCCCAAGTACTAAGGGCAGGGTGGTGGAGGGGGAAGAGAAGGTTTATGAAACGGAAGGAGGATGTAGACCTGGTGGCCCTACAGTGACATCCTGGAGAAGTGGCAGCAGTGCCCAGCTGCTGCCATGGTAACAGCTGGGTGTGGCTGCCTCCCATTCAGAAGAGGACCACAATAGACATGGAAGGCACCACATTCCAGTGGACTTTGATGAACTTCTGGGACTGGCCCTGAGGACTCCCAGCTATTTGCTCATCGGAGGGACTCTCAGAGCCTGCCTGAGCCAGTGTGGCAAGAGTTAGGGATGTGTGGTTACACTTATGCTTAAGGTGATCAAATAGTGGTTTAAGGTCTCTTTTTTTTTTTCTCCCTCTTGACATAAGGTTTCAAGTTTGTGTGTTTGTATGTACGGGGTGTGTGTGTGCCTGTGTAATGTGCCTGTTGTGTGCTCATTTCACTGCTCTGAGGGCAGTTCACGACGTCATGTCTGGGAGATGGATGCAGCATTAACGGAGCACCCAAATGCAGTAAACTCCAGCATTTGCTCATCAGCTGAGCAGAAATTCCCTTTGTTCCAAAAGACGGAGCACACACAATCCCTTCTGGAAAATCCAAAGGCCAGATCTCCTTTGCGTACTCGAGTATTACTGGGCACGGCCAGACGTGTGGATGTGTGTTTCAGTAGACGGCACCAAACTTTGCCATATGGTTGTGGGTTGTGTGGGTGTAGGTGGCTGGTTTCTATTTACACAAAGAGAAAGCGAAGGTTCCCTAAAAATGTCTACTTAGCAGACTTTTAAAAAATGGATTCAGGGACATTTCACTTGATAGCAGTCACAAAGGTGTGAATACAGGAGCTACGGGGTGTGAGCTGCTCCAGGCTGACGAGGCGTGGGACCATCTGGGCTGCTGGTGTGTGGTTATTGTCAGACTGGCTCAGCTTTCGCCCACTGCCAGGATTCCCAAGGTGCTAGCATATGAGCTAAACACCCAATGACAGGTAGCAGGGGAAAGGCTGGAGAAAGGCCAGCATGGTTGGGGTGGGAGTGAGATGTCTCACTTGTATCCACATGATTTTAATTTACAGAGGCGACTGAGGGACAACATACAGGCCTGTGCCATTGAAAGGATGTATTAGTTGCATTTCCCAAGAGAAGGGGGCACATTGCCATGCCATGCCATGCCCACGCCATGCCATGCCCACGCCATGCCATGCCCACGCCATGCCACGCAGGCCACAGGAAAGTGCTAGGAAGCAGAAGAGTAAGGGGAAAGCTGGGACCAGAGCCTTTCTTGGGATTTTTTTTTAGGAAAAGTGAGGCAGGGCAGGGTGACAATTAGATAAAGCATTCCAACAGGCTAGTTTGAATAATGCTGGTGGGCTAGAAGGGTGTCCCTAGTTTACTGGTACCTGGCCCTGGGTTGATGGAGGGAAGGGAAATACTGTCCCAGTGTGAGCATTTGATAAGGAGGTGGTTGGCTCACATAGGAGAGGCATCTTCAGAATAAGCTGTTTCCTCTCTTGAGGAATTACCTAGCCCTGGGTGAGGCTGTCTCCCCTGGGTCTGTAAGATGACTAATACATGGGGTGGGGATGACAACAGATTCTCAAGGTTGGGTGCAGCTGACATACCCGGGAAGCTCAGGGCAGGACAGCAAGCATCCATGAATGAAAAGAAAATCCATTTTTTTTTTTCCGATGAAAAATAAGTGGCCCCAGCCTGTGCCACTGAACAGAGATAGTGGAATGACTTGATTGGCAAAAGCCAAAATCAAAACCAAAAACCACCACAAACAAAAGGCACAGTCAAAGTTTAGCTGGTTTGTTTGTTTATTTTTGAGACAGAGTCTGGCTCTGTTGCCAGGCTGGATACACTTGGTGCATTTGGCTCACTGCAGCCTCTGCCTCCCGAGTTCAAGTGATTCTCCTGCTTCAGCCTTCTGAGCAACTGAGATTACAGGAGTAGAGATGGGGTTTTGCCATATTGGCCGGGCTGGTCTCGAACTCCTGACCTCAGGTGAGCTGCCCACCTCGATCTCCCAAAGCGCTGGGATTATAGGTGTGAGCCACCATGCCTGGCCTATTCAATGTTTTATACAGTTGTCCCTCAGTACCTATGGGAGATTGATTCCAGAACCCTGTGGATACCAAAGTCCATAGATGCGCCAGTCCTTGAGATGAAATGGCATTGTATTTACATATAACCTGTATGCACGTCCTTCCATATCCTTTAAGTCACCTCTAGATTACTTATCATACCTAATACTATACAACTGCTGCATAAGTAGTTACATTGTTTCTTATTTGTATTATTTTTATTGTTGTATTGTTATTTTGTATTATTTATTTCCATTATTTTAAATCCACGATAGGTGGAATCTGTGGGTTCCGACTCAGAGGGCCAACTGTATACAGATTTCTTTTTCTTCAGCAACCACATATTTTAACTCTCCGATGCTGATATTCAGACTTTCTGACATTTAAATATTACCGTTGTCAGTGGGAACTGGAGATGTTTGAGGAATATAGAACAGAAGATTATTCTGTTGTATGCAAACTGAGATACCAGAGTCTATCAGATACGCTGGTTCTCTAATAAACGAAGTATCTTGATTTCTGGAGAACTAGCAGATAACCCTAGCATGCCACAGATGGTCTTCATGTCAAGTTCCTGGTCCCTGACCTCAGAGGAGCCTTGGGCGGGTCCTCAGACCCTTAACATACACCATCTGTGCTCTCATTTGTTTCCCACGGTGATTAGTCCAAATCTCCACCTCTCTCCCCACACCCCTACTTCATCCTTATCCTTTAGGCCTTTCCTTCTTAACAGATGATGTCATCTCTTATTTCACTGAGGAAACTGCGCATCCCCGGAGGAGACTCCATCTACTTCCTGCCCCCTTGCCAAAAATGTGTCTTGACTTTCCCTTCCTCTTTACTTCCTGGCTGCCTGCCTTCAAGGAAGTAAGGTCCCTTCCTTTCTCCAGGATTAATTTCTCCAGCTCATTCTTGATCTTGTTGCTGTCTCTCCAGGGAGCTTGCCTCCATGGTTAGCTTCATCCTTTGTTCCACTTGTGACGGTGTGTCAACCTCTTTCATTTAGCTTACAAAGATGCCCGAGGCTTCTCTTTAAAAAAAAAGAGGGGGATTTGACTTTACACCCTCCAATTTATTTTCTGCTGCCCTCTTACCTCCTAGCTAACTTTCTCCAGTCTATACCAGTATATGATATGGGCTGAGGACATTTTGGCATTCAGAGTCTAAATCAGGACTCTTTAGAAATTGCTGAAAATATCAAGATGGTTTTATTCCTACTTTTATACCCAAGAAGATAAAAAAAAAAAAAGCAGAAATGGTAGATATTTTGCTACCATCCTGATATCACATCTAGGGAAGCTCTTGGGGGTCAGCTTTCTCATGAGTCAATACTCTTGAGCCGATTGCCAGTGCAGCAAGAGGGAGGGGGAGAAGGTCAGAGGAGGTGGTCGAAGCTCAGGGTCTGGGCAAGGAGAGGAGCACGTAGGGCTGGGCTGTAAGATCATGCCGGTTGCTGACGTCTTGATTCCATCTTTGGCCTTCTCCATGTCAGCTTGTCCTTGGCACAGGCAGGACCAAGTGAGATGCTCTGCTCTGGCTGATGCTTCTGGCCCAGTGTTCCCCCTCACCCTGGTGCCCTCAGGGTCTCCTCCATCATTCTACTGCAGTTGCCCCGTTAAGGATCCCGTCTTGCACCTTTAATGACCTTGAGCTAGGTGTGGTGGCAAGCTCCTGTAGTCCCAGTTGTTTGGGAAACTGAGGTGGGAGAATGACTTGAGCCCAGGAGTTTAGGGCTGTAGTGAGCTGTGATCATGCCACTGCACTGGAGCCTGGGTAGCACAGCAAGACCCCATCTCTTAATAAAAAAAATCTTAGGAATGCAAATGACGTTAATACCTACTTTCTCTCTCTCTCTCTTTTTTTGATGGAGTCTCGCTCTGTTGCCCAGGCTGGAGTGCAGTGGCACAATCTCAGCTCACTGCAACCTCCGCTTGCCGGGTTCAACAAATTCTCCTGCCTCAGCCTCCTGAGTAGCTGGTACTACAGGCGCGTGCTACCACACCTTGCTATTTTTTTGTTTGTATTTTTAGTAGAGATGGGGTTTCACCTTGTTAGCCACGATGGTCTCAGTCTCCTGACTTCATGATCCACCTGCCTCAGCCTCCCAAAGTGCTGGGATCACAGGTGTGAGCCACTGCGCCTGGCCCACTTTCTCTTCTGACTTGGGGCACCACCTTCTCCAGACTCCCCTGTTGCTTTGAGGCCTCCTGCTTGCTGGGGACTGCACTAGGTCCTCTGTAGCCACTGTGAAGTTCCAACACTCCAGGTTCCTGGAAGGTTCGTATCATAGGATTGGACTGGCTAGAGGTGAGGAGACTGGGACTCTGAGAGGCTTACTTAGCTGCTCATTTATTAGCTAGAAAAACCGAAGTTTAAACCCAGGTCTGGCTCTCTCCAAATCTCCTCCTTTTCCTTGGCGTTGGCACACTCCTTGGGTGACATCTTTCATGCCCATAGCACCAGTGCCTACCAGGAGTGTGCCTGTGCATCCTAAATTCTATCACGTCACTCAGAACTCCTTCTTGAGCACCAGCCCTGCATTTTCAACTGCTTGTTAGAAATTTCCAAACGGGGCCAGGCTTGGTGGCTCATGCCTGTAATTCCAGCACTTTGGGAGGCCGAGGCAGGTGGATCACCGAGGTCAGAAGTTCAAGACCAGCCTGGCCAACATGATGAAACTCCATCTCTACTAAAAATATAACAATTAACTGGGCATGGTGGTGTGTGCCTGTAATCCCAGCTACTCAGGAGGCTGACGTGAGAGAGTTGCTTGAACCTGGGAGGTAGAGATTTCAGTGAGCCGAGATCACACCATTATATTCCAGTTGGGGCAACACAGCGAGACTCCATCTCAAAAAAAAAAAAAAAAAGAAATTGTCAAACTGACATGTCCACCATACTCAACTTGGTCAAAACTCAATTTATTTATTTCTCACTGTCCAGACCTGTCATCCTGCATTCCCTGTATGGCTAAATGAAGCCACTTGGCTACCCATCTCAAAATCTGAAAGTCGCCCTTGGGTGTTTCCTATCCCATGCCTCTGGGTCTTTCAAGCTATCTTAATTCTCCTCCTTAAGAACTTCTCAAGTACCTCCCCTTTCTTCCTGCTCCTGCTCCATTTCCTTGGGTCAGACCCACATTGTCTAGCGCAGGGGCTGTTTACGTAGATAGACTCCTTACCGACTGGCTTGCATACTTGGAGTCTAGCCTCTGCAGTTCCTCATTCCTCTGCTTAAAATCAGTCACTGGCTTCCCAATATCTCCAGGACGAAGTCTCATCTCAGCTTGGAGTTAAGGCTTGCACAAGCTGCCCACACCCCAGCTTCCCCTGCTCTTGTCCGTGAACGTGGCTCTCTGGTCCCCTTGAACCCGTTGCCAGTCTATGGACGGGTAGAGGGTGTAGCACACACAAAGGCCCTGAGGTGGGAGTGAGCTTTGTGTGTTTATTGAATGGAAAGAAGCCCAGTGAGGCTTGGCGAAATGACTGGAGGGGAAAGGTGTGAGCTAAGCCTGGAAAGGCAGCTCAGGTCCTGAGTGTACAGGGTCTTGGCCTTGTGCTTATGACAAGGAGGTTGGCTCTGGGAAAGGGAAGGGTATGCACAGGGCACAGGGCCTAGCTCTTTTTCCTGGCTAATGAGGCCCTGCATGCTGAGGCCCTGAGCCACCTTCCCACCTGGGTCACACCTTTCCCTGCTACTCATGTTGCCCTAGCCACATGGACCTTCTTTCTATTCAACAAATGCACCAAGCTCATTCCTGTCGCAGGGCCTTTGCTCGGGCTGGGCCCTCTGCCTGGGATGCCTGTCTCTCTGCTTCTCTCATGGCTTGATTCCCTTTATCCTTCACATGTTAGCTCATGCAGTATACTTTATCTCTCTGGACCATACTTACCCATTTGTTTCTCAGTACTCAGTACCTCTGCAATGATCTTGTTTATTTACACAGAAGTTGTGTCTGCTTTCCCCATTAGAATGTCCATTCCCTGAGTGCAAGGGCCTTCTCTGTCTGCCTTTTATTTTATTTTTTGAGACGGAGTTTCGCTCTTGTTGCCCAGGCTGGAGTGCAATGGTGCAATCTCGGCTACTGCAACCTCTGCCTCACAGGTTCAAGCGATTCTTCTGCCTCAGCCTCAGCGCCCACCACCACACATGGCTAATTTTGTATTTTTAGTAGAGACAAGGTTTCACCATATTGGTCAGGCGGGTCTCGAACTCCCGACCTTAGGTGATCCGCCCACCTTGGCCTTCCAAAGTGCTGGGATTACAGGTGTGAGCCACCATGCCAGGCCCTCCCTTTTATTTTTTATGCACATTCCTAGCGCCTCGAACAGCGCTTAACACCTAGAGGTGCTTGGGGAATATTTGTTCAACCAGTGAAGCTTGGACCACTCTGTGGGTTACTCAGTGTCTATTCTGTGTGATACTGAAGATGATGAGAATATTTCTTCTGTAGAACCATGAAACAAATTCTGGGGGAGCTCAGAATTGGTCCAGGTGGGATTCAGTTTTGTTCGATGCGTTCAGGGTGGTCTTGGCAGAAGAATCAGAATCAGAACTCCTCTCATAGGAAGGACAGAAAGTTGCCCGGGCAAGTGGAAGGGGAACAAGGAGGTTGGAGGGAAAAGGGAGGTCGGGACGGTAAGGGCACTCTAGACAGGACCCAGCAAGCCACAGAGATGCAGATGTGAGGGAGAGCACGAGATAAAAAGAGAATATTTAAAGAATGTAAAACGTGTAAAAAGAGAACGTTTTTGCATGAAGTTTTAGAAAACTGGTTCATTTCTAAATCTGTATGGTGGAGGCAACAATATTATTTTATTTTGTGTGTGCAGGGAAGGTCTATTTATAAAGGTATGATTACTCTGTTACTCGTTTTATAAGTGGGTTTTAATGTGTATTAAGCAAGAAAAAAAAGCCTAGATTGAGTTGTGAGTAGAAGTCCCACGGAGGTTCTGGGCAGTGTGGTGCTATGGTTGGTGTTATTCTGATGCAAAGAATGCTCTTGGTTTTTTTTTTTTTTTTTTTTTTGAGGCAAAGTCTTGCTCTGTTGCCCAGGCTGGAGTGCAGTGGCACGATCTCCGCTCACTGCAACCTCTGCCTCCGAGGTTCAAGCCACTCTCCTGCCTCAGCCTCCCAAGTATCTGGGATTACAGGTGCCCACCACCATGCCTGGCTAATTTTTTATATTTTTAGAAGAGACGGGGTTTCACCATGTTGGCCAGGCTGGTCTTGAACTTCTGACCTCAAGTGATCTGCTTGCCTTGACCTCCCAAAGTGTTGGGATTACAGGCATGAGCCACTGCATCTGGCCTTTTTTTTTTTTTTTTCTTTTTTTGAGACAGAGTCTTGCTCTGTTGCTCAGGATGGAGTGCAGTGGCACGATCTCTACTCACTGCAAGCTCCATATCCCGAGTTCAAGCTATTCTTGCACCTCAGCCTCTTAAGTAGCTGGGATTACAGGCATGTGCCACCTCGCCTGGCTACTTTTTGTATTTGTAGTAGAGATGGGGTTTCACAACGTTGGCCATGCTGGTCTCAAACTCTTGACCTCTAGAGATCCACTCACCTCAGCCTCCCAAAGTGCTGGGATCACAGGCATGAGGCAGCATGCCCAGTTTCTTTTTCTTTTTTTTTTTTTTTAATAATTTCAACGTTTATTTTAGATTCAGGAGGTGCATGTGCATGTTTGTTACATGAGTATATCATGTGGTGCTCACTGGAGTGTACGAATGGGATACGAGTGACCCGACCACCCAGATAGGGAGCGTGATACCCAACAGGGAGTTTTTCAGCCCTTCCCCCTTCCCCTCTTTCGCTCTAATATCAGCCTTGGCAAAGACCTTGTGACTAAGAACGTTGTGATAGAAACGAGGAGATCTGCGTTTCTGTCCCACCTCGTGCTGTAACTGCTATATAAAGTTGAGCAAACAGGCCCCACGAGCCTCTGTTTCCTGATTGGTGAATGAGGACTTTGGCATAAATCAATGATTCTTCACCTCAGCAGATACAGCCCTGTTGGGAACCTGTGGAAGCTGAGGATCCTCCTTCTCTAACAAAAATACACAAATAGTTCTTTTTTCCTTAGGATTTTGGACAGTTCCTAAATGTCTGAAGCCCAGCTTAAGACCCCCTGGACCAGGTCTTCCTTTGTAATTTTCCAAATCACTTTCCCCAGTGCGTGTTGCATGAACACCCTTCTGAGGGGTGCTGATAATGAGTGGTCAAGCAAGCTTGGAAAATGGGATTCAAGTCAGTGTGTTTCTGAAGCACAGGATCCCTCTAAGGTTAATTTGCTAACGGGCAACGTGACTCTCCCAGAATGGCATTGTTCATACCTACTGGACCAGTTAGAATTTTCCAGAAAATGGGTGGGGTGCGATGGCTCATGCCTGTAATCCCAACACTTTGTGAAGCCAAGTTGGGAGGATCGCTTGAGCCCAGGAGGTTGAGGCCGCAGCAAGCCATGATTGCCCTGCTGTGCCCCAGCCTGGGTGACAGAACAAGACCCTGACTCCAAAAAAAACAAAACAGAACAAAATGATTTTTCCAGAATGCACTGTGAGGGAACCTGCTCTCAGGAAATGGTTCTCTGAGATTACTTCTGTTGTCTGAGAGGTGTGGTTTTGAGACACCTCCGTTCAGCTTTGGGGTTCCTTGAATGTGTATGATGTTGGTTAATCGTTGTATCCTGTGAGATCACCAGGCTCGGCTCCCGTGCCTTGGAGGGTGCAGAACCATCCCTGGTCATGGTGTAAGATCTGGAACCTTCTCTAGCCAGGATCCTTGTTTGCCTGGGGAGATACTGTCATGGGTCAGCGTGGGGCAGATGGAGGTAATCTCTACCCCTCAAATTGGGATTTGCCACCCTGGCAGCCTGCCTTGAAGATTTCACCCACGCAATGCCACCCTGCTGGGGTCCTTTGCCCTCTGATATTTGGCACGCACCTAGCCTCACTCCCACAGCATGCCCATCTCTTACCGACTGGTGGTCACCACATGGGCTGTGGACGCTTCCTCAGAATCCTCCTAAAGAGACCCATCTGCCTTGATGGCCTGCATGACCTGTTGTCATGGAGAACCAGCCTGGCAAGCTGGGGCTCTCCAGACAGTTCTCCCACCCTTGGCAGAGATGGCACGGTAGTATCCATTGCAAATCACACAGTATCTTGGTCAGATGCAGCTGTGTTGTCTGGCCCCGCAGTGGCCAGCCTGGCCCTATGTGTGGCTGGCAGGTTGCAACAGTGATTTGAAGGACTCTGTAAGACTTTACCTGCCCCTGAAATCTCTCCCCCAGGATTCCTCTTGTTCCCTGCCTCCAAAAGAATACTGATAAAATATTCTTTATCTGAGTAACAGTGGAGGCTCCCAGACTCATCCCATTTACACCTGTGGATTTATTAGGCTGGCTGGTTAATATCCCAGAAGGCAGAGAGCACCTGGCCTGAATACTGGCTAAAGAAGCATTGGGTTTCGGCCAAGCACGGTTGCTCACGCCTGTAATCCCATCACTTTGGGAGGCCAAGGAAGGCGGATCACTGGAGGTCAGGAGTTCAAGTCCAGCCTGGCCAACATGGTAAAACCCCATCTCTACTAAAAATACAAAAATTAGCCGGGTGTGGTGGCATGTGCCTATAATCCCAGCTACTTGGGAGGCTGAGGCAGGAGAATCGCATGAACCCGGAAGGTGGAGGTTACCATGAGCTGAGATTGCACCACTGCATACCGGCCTGGGTGACAAGAGCGAGACTCCATCTCAAAAATAAATAAATAAATAAAGAAGGCTTGGGTTTTAATGAGGACAGCTACTGAAGGGATGGGTCCTGGATGCCAGAACATAGCATGATGTCTCACCTGTGGCACATGCAGAATAAAGGGACAGTCAGGGAGAAAGAGGAACTAAAGACTACATCATAGGAGGCGTTGAGTGCTCCCATGAGAAAACAAGAGCCAAGCTGTAAATGAGCGATATCTTTCCCCTCCTCCATGCTGCCACGCCTGTACCCTGCCCCCGCTGACCTCAACACACACTACCCCTTCCCACGCCCAGGAATGACCTCTCTCCTCCTTCCACTTCTCCCCCATCCACCACTTTGGTGACTGCCCTATGCTGTACCCCGCAGTCTGTGGTGTGGGACATAAATGCAGACTATGTCTCTGCAGAGTTCTGTGCGTTTCACATATCATGTGGTTTTGGCTTTATCTGCAATAGGAAGTTCTGCCTGGACCCGTTGAAGGGGAACAGAATTGGAGCACCTGAGTGGAGTGGGATGGAGGTGTGCTGGGGGAAGGGGCAGTTGGCTCCATTTGCTGTTTTTGGGGAGGAGAGGGAGAAAGGATGGCTATTTCCGAACTTTGTGAGGCAGGAAGATCTCTCAGGTTCCCACTGAAGTGCTGCCAGCTACGTGGGCAGGAGGTCTCATGCCATCTTCCTGACTCACTCATTTCTTTTTTTTATTTTAATTTTTTTTATTTTTTATTTATTTATTTTTTTTAAAGACGGGATTTCACCATGTTGGTCAGGCTGGTCTTGAACTCCCGACCTCAGGCGATCCACCCGCCTTGGCCTCCAAAGAGCTTGGGATTACAGGCGTGAGCCACCACTTCCAGCCTCATTTCTTTTTTTTGTTTGTTTGAGATGGAGTCTCGCTCTGTCGCCCAGGCTGGAGTGCAGTGGCGCAATCTTGGCTCACTGCAACCTGCGCCTCCGGGTTCAAGCAGTTCTCTGCCTCGGCCTCCCAAGTAGCTGGGATTACAGGCATGCGCCACCACGTCTGGCTAATTTTTTTGTATTTTTAGTAGAGACGGGGTTTCACTGTCTTGGCCAGGCTGGTCTTGAACTCCTGACTTCGTGATCCACCCACCTTGGCCTCCCAAAGTGCTGGGATTATAGGCATGAGCCACCACATCTGACCAATTTTTGTATTTTTGGTAGAGACAGGGTTTCATCATGTTGGCCAGGCTGGTCTCAAACTTCTGAGCTCAAATAACCTGCCCGCCTTGGCCTCCCAAAGTGCAGGGATTACAGTCATGAGCCACCTCGCCCAGCACCTGACTCATTCATTTCTGACAGCGTTTTCCTTGTGCTCCCCTGTCAGGACAGGAAGAGATGTGAGCAGGAGGGACTCGCCGCGTGAAAACATGGGAAGTTCTTCACTGCTTCCTAAATGCCAGCTCTCTCTTCCTGCTTCCCTCCTCTGGTGATTGTGGGACTTTAATCAGCCCATTTTGCTTCTTCTGGTACGGTCAATGTCTTAGGCTTTGGTGGAATTGGCTGTCAGAGCCTTCCAGGCAGGAGCAGGTGCTTTGATTAGGCAGCCCTGATCGCAGGTGCAAGAGCTGGCCCCGGGGCGTTGCTGGCCGGATTTGTGACTTAAAGGGTGGTCTTCGTGTACCCATTGTACACCTTAGCAGGCAGGTTTCCAAGCGAATGTAAGCACGTGGAAGACGAGATAGACCAAACTGAGCTATAAAGTTTGCTGTCCAGGGGAAGCATGAGCTGAAACCTAAGTGGATTTTGATTTCAGGCCTTTAATGGGATTTGTTTAAGGAAATTCTGCCAGTGGATGTTATTCTGATTTGTCCATTAAAGCCCTGTTTGATTAAACAAGGTCTGTTTCAGAGGAGCTGCCTTCTGTCATCGGTTGGAGTCAGGAGGATTCAGTGTGCATCTCTCACAGCATGGCTGACCAGCTGAAATACCCTTGGCCTAGGTGTCACTGCAGGTGCTGGGGCAGGAATTGCCCACCTCCACCTCCCCAGCTGTCTGTGCCAGCAGTTGTCCACTTTTTCTGCCTGTGTGCACAGACCCAGCCAAGCCCTGAGCCCCGTTCTGGTTTTGGGTGGGACAGAAGCCCAGAAGGAAACGCTGCCTGTAAAGGCACAGGGGTCCTTCTCACCCGCAGTGCCCGTGTCTCTCAATCCTATTTTAGACTGCTTGGCCTGGCTTCCTGGCCATTTGTGGCTCAGACCTCTGGCTGACTTCCTTGCCTTCTCCCGTGGACTCTTGAATGGGGTCTGGCCACCTGGCTAAGGCCAATTTCTCATCTGCGCTCCCTGGCCGTCATGGACCTCCTTGGGCTCCATGTGGCTCCCTCCCATGTGGCTTGTGGAACTTTTTAGGTGTCTTCTAGCCAGACTCCTCATTCCTGCCCTTTTGGTTTACTCTAGCTACTTGGGAAACTAAAGGAGCAGCAAGATTTGGGGTCCTTTTCATGCCAGGAGTGGCAGTTGCAGGAGTCAGAGTTGACACTAGATGTTGGGTAAAGCCCATGAGGTTAAGGCTGCAGGGAGCTGAGATTGTGCCACTGCACTACCGCCTGGGTGACAGAGAAAGACTTTTTTTTTTTTTTTTTTTGAGATGGAGTCTTGCTCTGTTGCCCAGGCTGGACTGCAGTGGCATGATCTTGGTTCACTGCAACCTCCGCCTCCCAGGTTCAAGCAGTTCTTCTACCTCAGCCTCCCAAGTAGCTGGAACTGTAGGTATGTGCCACCACAGCTGGCTAATTTTTTGTATATTTAGTAGAGACGGGGTTTCACCATTTTGGCCAGGCTGGTCTGGAACACCCGACTTCAGGTGATCCGCCCGCCTGATTGCAGGTGTAAGCCATCCTGCCCGGCCTAGATGCTATCTTAAAAAAAATAAAAAGGAAACAATAAGAGAATCCATCCAGCCACAAAGCACTGGGGTTTTCACACTGGTGTTGTCTTGGTCACACTCATTCTCCTGGGGAATCATGGCCTGAGCTGTCTTTTCTTGTGTAAAGGAATCCCCGCTCATGGGACTGGTGAGGTTTTCCAGGAGGGGGTGGGGTCTGCAGTGCAGCCATGCCCTCCAGCCCACCTTCAGGGCCCATATTTGTGAGAGAATCACATCATAAGCCTTTTCCATGCCTGTGAAATAGTTCTCGCTCTGAGATGCTGAATCCCTTGGCCCGTCAGTGCCACCTGAGAAGGAAAGAAAGCAAACCGAGGCCCAGTTAGAGCCCAGAGGGTTTCCCAGGCTGACTCAGGGCTCCTTCAGTGGCAAAGGCCAGGGGTGCCCTGGGACCTTCCTTGTTGCTGCAAGGCGAGCCCTCCCTTCTCCACCAGATTCCTCAGAGTGGCCCTGCACCTGCTGAGTGACTGTGTCTAGGTGACACATAGACTTTTGCCAGGAGGACCAGAGTGAAGCTGATAGGATTTGCTTTGTCACCACCAAAGGATGTCTGTGGCTGCTCATCCTTATTTTGGACTCCGTATGGGGAGAGTTAATGGAGATTGCACGTGCTGGGTTCCCTTACCTGAGATGCCCTTCCCCTTTATTCCTGGAAAATCGTCCCCAGGCTTCCGACACTGGGTTCACCTCTTTTGTTTTTTAAGAGACAGAGTCTCACTGTGTTGTCCAGGCTGGTCCCCAACTCCTGGGCTCACATGTTCCTCCTTCCTCAGCCTCCCTAGCAGCTGGGACTACAGGTGTGTGCCACCGCTCCCAGCTTGGGCTCACCTCTTTTGAGGGCGTGTCCTCTGTCACTGCTCCTACTGGGGAGGGAGGCCCTAGCTGTGTCTTCATCTCAGGGTCCCATGTACACAGCACAGTGCCTGGCCTGTGTAGAGTGAGTCACCAGCATCTGTTCCCATAATCAGCACTGTTGAAGAGTTTTTAGCAGAGGGTGCAGAGTATTTTTCCTGCCCAGGAGCTCAGAGCTTCCTGTGATGCATATAGCAGGGGTGAGAGGGAGGCGGGGCGTGGTTTTAGGGCAGGTTCTGGGAGGAGGCTTGTTATTGAGACCTCAGGATATTTTGTCTACTAATCCTCTAGGCAGACAGACCTTCCTAGACAAATGAAAAGACCAATCAAGCCCAATTACTCTGAAAAATTCTCATTGGTTTCTCCCATTATCTTGTCTTTCCACCTCCCCACTTCAAATTTAATGGAACACAACTAGGAAGATAAATGACCTGGGCTCACGGGCTGTGAAACCTTGTGTCTGCTCATTACCTGGGGGCTTGGCTGCCCCTCTGTGCTGTAGGGCTGGCTGGGGCCTCTGGGACCACAGTCCAGCAAATAAACCTTTGAAAGACTCACAGTGGCTGGAGCTATTGCAAGGGTTGTTAGAGAGCGAGGGCTACTTTGATTATTTTTCTGATGTCTGAATAGGGGTGTCTTAGAAAGTAGCGAGTATTATAGATGAAGGCCCAGCATCAGGGGCTGCAGTGGGCTTTGCTGTTGAAGATTAATCCAACAAGTGGAACTTGTTTTTCCTTTGGCCCTTTCTTGTTTATTTTGATGGAATTTTTTTTTTTTGAGACAGAGTCTTGCTCTGTCGCCCAGGCTAGAGTGCAGTGGCCTGATCTTGGATCACTGCAACCTCCACCTCCTGGGTTCAAGTGATTCTCCTACCTCAGTTTCCCAAGTAGCTGGGATTACAGGCGTGAGCCACCACACCTGGCTAATTTTTGTATTTTTAGTAGAGATGGGGTTTCTCCATGTTTGTCAGGCTGGTCTCGAACTCCCAACCTCAGGTGATCTGCCCGCCTCGGCCTCCTAAAGTGCTGGGATTACAGGTGTGAGCCACTATGCCCAGCCTCTCCTCTTCTTATAAGGACACTATCACCTGCTTTGAGGTGCACCCCAATCCAAGATGGCCTTATCTTTATGACCTCTGCGAAGATCCTGTTTCCTGCTCCCCAGAGAGGCCCTAGCTGTGT
Source organism: Cacajao melanocephalus (assembly GCA_963573385.1). Lineage (NCBI taxonomy): Eukaryota > Metazoa > Chordata > Mammalia > Primates > Pitheciidae > Cacajao > Cacajao melanocephalus. The sequence continues at coordinate 87,202 of CAUYLG010076445.1, forward strand.
CTTTATCTTAGGGTCCCATGCACGCAGCACAGTGCCTGGCCTGTGTTGGATGAGCCACCAGCATCTCTTTCCGTAATGAACTCTGTTAAGAGTCTTAGCAGTGTTGATGAGCAGAATTCGGAATCTTGGAGGGGATCCTATTCGTCTCACTGCTGCTGGTGTTTATGCAAAAGCTTAATGGGTGCTAGGCGTTGTGCTGTCTACTGGGAATATATTTAATACTAGTGTGCACTGGCAGGCGTGGCCCTGCCCTTCTAGAACTTGCAGCCTGGTGGGGAAGGAAGTGGTGAAGTCCTCACACAAATATCCAGTTACTGTCCAAACCTGAGCCTCTCCCCTGTGGTCTGCTTTCCCGGCCCTCCCATCCAGGGGTGTGTTTTCATCTGTACCATACCCAAATCTCCACTTCTGATGTACAGAGACAGGACGCACCTGATTTTGTATCTTTGCTCAGAGCTGAAGAGGGCAGGGCTCTGTTGCCGGTCCCTGCCTTCCACCGACAACCCACGCCTCTAACTGTCTTAGGGTTTAACACTGAGCCACACACTCTCTCCAGGTTGCAGTGGGCCTTCGCCTCAGCAGGAGACCGTGGGTCAACAAGCAAAGCCCTTCTCCTGGAATAGAGATGTCCATCACTTCTAACGTGCTCCGGCTCCTGCAGTTCAGGCCCCGGCGTTGGAATTCCAGCCACTGCGGCCACCTCATTGGCTTTCAGCATCCGCTTTCATAAATCTACCAGGAGAAATATTTCTCTCTGACTTCACTTAGACCCAATTTTTCAAAGCTGATCAGCATTGTTGATATCCTGATGGATTTCCTCGGCGTTACAACCTCCTGCAACATAATCCTTTGGGAGGACAGCATCGTTTTTTTTCCTCTAATAGGCACAGGCATGCAGGTGACCTTTTGAAGCTTGGATTTTGTTTAAGAAAACAAAGATGCTAAAAGCAAGAGCCCTCGCTGTGCTGTCGCTCATGAGATGCGGAACTCTGTAATTGCTGCTGTTCCATGATTAGTGTCCGCTCTGCCAGCGCAGTGACTCACCTGTAGCACAGATGCGGTTGCTTGTTGTTGCATTAATTACTGCAGATGCTGATGAGGCGCTCACCCATTAATGGTTCCTAGTTCCTTACCGCTATCTTCTCTGCCCCGGAGGGCTCTGCCTGCCCCCTCACTTATCCCTTTGTGCCCATTCTTTCCCTCTTACAGTCAGGTCTCCACCCAGCACTCAGAGTGACTGTGAAAGTGCAAATCACGGCCCAGGCGCAGTGGCTCACCCCTGTAATCAATCCAGCACTTTAGGAGGCCAAGGGGGGCAGATTGCCTGAGGTCAAGAGTTCGAGACCAGCCCAGCCAACATGGTGAAACCCCTTCTCTACTAAAAATGCAACAATTATCGGGGCTTGGTGGCAGGTGCCTGTAATCCCAGCTACTTGGAAGGCTGAGGTAGGGAAATTGCTTGAACCTGGGAGGCGGAGGTGGCAGTGAGCTGAGATCGGGCCACTGTGCTCCAGCCTGGGTGACAGAACGAGACTCTGTCTCCAAAAAAAAATGCAGATCAGATTGTGTCAAGTCCAAGGACCCCACCGTACACTTCCAGGATCAGGGTCCTGGCTGCCCCTCTGGCCTCATTTACTGTTACCTCTGGCCCCGTTCCTTCATTCCTCGTTCTCTTCCTTACTGGCTTCATTGCATATCCTCATACATCCTCCTAATCCTGGCACCCTCCTTCGTAGAACTTGCAGCCTGGTAGGGAAGGCAGTGGTTGTTCCTCTTTGCTGACTTCCCTGCTCAAATGGTATCTCTCCGGGAGGTGAGCTCCTTCTCCCAAAGGCTGCTCTCCATCTCCCTGCCCTGCTGTCTTTCTTTCTTTTGAGGCCGTCTTGCTCTGTTGCCCAAACTGGAGTACAGTGGCATGATCTCGGCTCACTGCAATCTCCAACTCCCAGGCTCATGTCCAGTTCTCCTGCCTCAGCCTCCCAGATAGCTGGGATTACAGGCACCCACCACCATGCCCGGCTAACTTTTGTATTTTTAGAAGAGACGGGGTTTCGCCACGTTGGCTAGGCTGGTCTTGAACGCCTGATCTCAAGTAATCCATCCACCTGGCCTCCCAAAGTGCTGGGATTACAGGTGTGAGCCACCGCGCTCAGCCCCTGCTATCTTTCCCTCAACATTCTGCTACATGAGTTTTTCTTTGCTGTCCCCTCTCCCCCATTTGTTGGTTTTCCCACTGCTATAATCCTGATGGTGGGAATAGCACTTGGTAAGTGGTGAATGTGGCTGAAGAGGAATTGTGGTATTAAAGTCATGAGGGGAAAGGAAAGAGGCCATCAGGTCCACTGGACCCTTGCCTTTCCCTAAGATTCCTTCGTCTCCTTCTCAAATTATGATGAAACACAAAGGAAATGGAACTTAAGAGGGGAAAAATACAATTTAAACAGTTAGGATTGTCGGTTTCAGGATGGGAAAGGTAAAGTGGGCTTCAGTCTGTAGCTTGGGTTTGGGAGGTGCACTGCATAGGGCCTTTTTCCTTACCTTCTGCTTCCACTCTGGCAAGAGTAGTGGCAGGGGAAGGGCAAGGTGGGGTAGAGCAGGGGCTTAGGGTGGGGGGAATGGAGCTGCCCTTTTACTGACCCTGGAGACCTGGGCAGAATCTAGCCCAGGCACCCTTCAGCACGGCACAGCTAATGTCCAGCTCTAGAGGTCATCATGTTTTATTTTATTCCTATTTGGGTTTGTTAAAAGCCATTTGAGTTCCTACCTATAGCTTAGGAGAGCACAGCCCAATTACTCGGGCTGATGGAGGACGGTCAAGTGGCTTTTAGTGAAACAGTTCTGAACACTCGGCGCCCACTTCAGGCTGAGTCTTGCATTTTCTCATCTGTGTTTCTTTTCCTATTTCTGTTATTACAATGAACAAATGTGTTGTCAATATTATTAAAAATAGATCTGTATTCCCCTCTGCAAACTCTTTGAGGAAGAACAGTCTTGGTTTTTCTTCATCTTTCAGTACACTGTTGGGGTAAAGTACTAACAAATGTTTACTGAGTGAATAAAGGATTAATGTAGGCCGGGTGTGGTGGCTCATGCCTGTAATCTCAGCACTCTGGGAGGCTGAAGTGGGCAGATCACTTGAGATCAGAGTTCGAGACCCGCCTGGCCAACATGGTGAAACTCTGTCTCTACTAAAAATACAAAAATTAGCGGACTATGGTGGCAGGCACCTGTAATCCCACCTGCTTGGGAGCTTGAGGCAGGAGAATCACTTGAACCTGGGAGGTGGAGGTTGCAGTGAGCCAAGATTACGCCACCGCACTCCAGCCTGGGTGACAGAACAGCCTTTCGTCTCCAAAAAAAAAAAAAAAAAAGAAAAAGAAAAAAAGAAATAGGATTAATGTGAACGATCCCCAAATGTTCTCTTTTTTGTTTTAGATTACATTATACACTTTTGAAAATTTGTTATAAAAATCCTGTCTATTAAAAATATCATATAACCAGAATGCTATTTTCATAGTAACATAAAATTGGTTAAAGTCCCTGAAGACTATTGAGTTTTAAGATACTGAATCATCCATATGCACACCAAAAAAAAAAAAAAATTAAAAATATCTTTAATAAGGCCTTGGGATTATGTGCACTTTATTAAGCACTAATTCTTTCAAAATTGGCCATTTGTGTATGATCTATATTAGCAATTTTCATTTAACTATAGTATTTGGTTAAATAAAATACCCCTTTCCAACTATTCTTCATGAAGAAGGAATTTATTGAACATTCTCAACTAGGGTTTTGCTGAAAGTAATGGAATTTTCTTTCCTTGAACTCAAAGAATAGAAAATAGAAAAAGAGAGAAGAAAAGAGAACTCACTATGGATGGTGGCGAATTCGCAGCTCAGATATTTGCTTCCCCTTAGACAGAGGCTCTTCTTGATATAAACAGAGTATTTAGAAGGGTTTTCATTTCATTTAGTAGACTTTTTTTTTTTTTTTTTTTGAGATGGAGTTTCTGCTCTCGTAGCCCACGCTGGAATGCAATGGCACCATCTCGGTTCACTGCAACCTCTGCCTTCCAGGTTCAAGCAGTTCTCCTGCCTCAGCCTCCCGAGTAGCTGGGATTACAGGCATGCACCTCCACACCTGGCTAATTTTTGTATTTTTAGTAGAGACAGGGTTTCACCATGTTGGCCAGGCTGGTCTCAAACTCTCGATCTCAGGTGATCCGTCTGCCTCAGCCTCCCAAAGTGCTGGGATTACAGGTGTGAGCCACTGTACTCAGCTATTTAGTGGGTTTTCAAAGCAGGACAGGGCCGTTTTCTTCTTCCTGTGCATTAGCATCTCAGGAATGATTTTCCAAGCTGGCTTCTCCCATTGCACCACCCCCACTGCCTCCCAGCCTTCCACGCCTCCTGCCTATTGTGCCACCGCCCACCTCATCCCTACCAATTCGACTGGCACCCACCAATGTGACTAGCACCCACCAGTGCAACTAGCAATATCTACCTTGAAATAGCCAAATAAACAGTCTTCTGTTTTAAGTTAATCAATGAAGCAAATCAGTCTCTGTGTTAGATTCTGGGGGAACAGTGGAGAGGAGGATGTATGCTGCCCTACCTTCACGGTACCACCTTGCTGAGTTCCTGCTGCTTACGGGATCACGTAGAAAGATGGCGTCCCAATCCACCTGCAGCCCGCCACCCCCGGGTGTAGCTTCCACAGCACCATCTCTCCAGGTCCATGCTGAAACTGGCCACTCCACTGGAGACCTTTCGCCAACTGCCTGGCAACCTCCCAGGTGTTATTCAAGACTTAGCTTGTTTATTCCCCTCTTGGAAATGTTTCTGAGCCATTCAGGTTGAGGTACTGACTTCTTCTAGTTTCCTCTGTAAGTGTTTTTTGTTTTATTTTTGAGGCAGTCTCACTTTGTTGCCCAGGCTAGAGTGCAGTGGTACAATCTTGGCTTACTGCAACCTCTGCCTCCTGGGCTCAAGCGATTCTTGTGCCTCAGCCTCCCAAGTAGCTGGAATTATAGGTGTGCACCACCACGCCCAGCTAATTTTTGTATTTTTAGTAGAGACAGAGTTTCACCATGTTGGCCAGGCTGGTCTCGAACTCCTGACCTCGGGTGATCTGCCCCTCGGCTTCCCAAAGTGCTGGAATTACAGATGTGAGCCACCATGCCCAGCCCCCTCTGTAATTTTTTCCCATGTATTTATCGTGAGCATTGGTTATTTTGCATCGTACTTCAGCAGCTTACATACTGATAACACTCACTGCTTGGTTCTTCAAGTTCAGACGCCATATAGCGCCTGTATGTATATCCCTAGCTCATGGTACAAACGGTGCCTGGTAAAAGGCAGACATCAAGGAAATATCTAAAAGGAAAACAATATTTTTATTGGGGTGGTAAGTGCCTTAGTAGCCAGAGAGAACTCATTAACTTTCTCTCTAGCAATGAGACTTATCCAGCTTCCTTGGTCTTAGGCCCCTTCCTCCTAGGACCCTATTAGAATAGTGACATTATCATGATCTACAACCAGATCTTCTTTTAAACTTCTAACCTTGATTTTTCTCATGTTGTGTATTTTGGGTTTTGATAGCAAATTAAGGCCCTCGCCAACCCCCCATCTTTCTTTTTTTTTTAAACCCTAAATTTGGCCTGCAGACTAGGGAAGAGGATTGGTTTTCCAACATAGGATTCTCAGGTGATTTAGCCAGAATGAGAGTTAAAAGAACAAATCATACAGTATAGGTAGCTATGGAACTTACCGCTACATAGAGCTTCTGTGGTCCATATGTTTTCATTCAATAGTATTAGGCTTCATTTTCCTTTTTCTTTTCTCTTCTTTTTGCAGAGAAGTGAGTAGGGGGATTGTTTACTTAGAACTTTGAGTAAATGATCCTTTGGACAGGGGAACAAAAGCCCTCATTCTGATTGGCACAGTATTTGAAATCACAGTCATAGCTATCATTACGAGACCTCATTTCCTGATGATTGATTTAATATAATTGCCTCTTGGAGCACCTACCCTGGAAAATACGTCGATGTTGGCAGTGAGTGACTAGCCACATTCATTCCCTTCCCTCACACCCTCCAGTTTGTCTTTTGGATCCAGCAAACAAGTCAGTTGGAGGAAGGAGCTATGCGGGAAATGGCCATGAAATCCGAACAGTGTCTCACTGCACTCTTTCTAAAAAACTTTAGAAATCGTCTATTCTCCAGCTTAGTGGATGAACTGTGGACCAATTGTTTCTGCGTTGTGTTATCTAACCTAGAATCAACAGAAATTTATAGCATCTTTTAGCCCTGGAACCAAGAGATTCAATTTAGTCTCCTGCTCATTTAGAAAAGACAAGCAAAAAAGAACCCCAAATCAGTGGGGAAATAGATGCCTCAATTCAGAAAGAAACATACAATGTTATTTAATCTATTTCTCTTTATTCTGTTTCTACCCCAGAAAGATAATTATCTTTTTTTTGTTGTTTTCTAAGACTCTCAAGAGGAGATTCTTTGTTTTTCTTTGACATCTATTTTGGGCTCTAATAATTTTTTTTTTTTTTTTGAGACAGTCTCACTCTGTTGCCCAGGCTGGAGGGCAGTGGTACTATCTCAGCTCACTGCAACCTCCGCCTCTTGAGTTCCAGCAATTCTCCTACCTCAGCCTCTTGAATAGCTGGGATTACAGGAATGTGCCACTACACCTCACTAATTTTTTTTTATTTTTAGTAGACACAGGGTTTCACCATGTTGGTCACACTGGTCTCAAACTGCTGACTTCAGGTGATCCACTCACCCTGGCCTCCCAATGAGCTGGGATTACAGGCGTGAACCACCACACCCAGCCTGTACGATGTCTTTTATCTGGAAAAGTCTTCCCTCAGACCTGCCATCCCTCTCTACCTGATACCCATTTTCTTTTCTTACGTTTTCAACAAAGCTTTGGAAAATAGAGATACACAGGAGCTGTTTGTTTGCATTCCTTCACTTCCCATGCCCTCCTGATCAGCAACCCACTGAACATCAAATCCAGTGGAAAATCATGACTCATTTTGCTGAACTTCTTAATGCATTTGTAGGGGTTAACGATTCTCATCCTTTCTTTCTGGCAACATCTTACCAGTCCCCCTTGGGGCTTCTCTTTCTTTGCCTATCCATTAAATTAGTTTTCTGTCCCCCTGCATCTCATCAGCAGTCCACTTTTTACTCGCATTCTCTCCTGGAATCTCACCCAGACTCACAGTTCAACTTAGAATTTCGAGGCTCAGGCTCCCAAATGGATCCTCCAGCCAAGCTTTCTTTCCTAAATGTCAGAATCAAATTCCGATGCTCTTGCCGGCTGCCTTTACTTCAGCCACTTGTATTCCGTGGGTGTAAAACAGGATACGTTCCCTGACAGCTTTTTTCTCCAAGTTCAGTGTTCTCTGTCTTCTTTATTCCTCATGCCCAGAAGAATTTAATGGAACCAAATCTACTCAGCCACTCAAGCCAGGAACCTCAGCACCATTTATTTCTCTTCCTTTTCTGTAATCCCCCAAATCCGCTTAGTTACCAAGCCCTGCTGATTTTGCTTCATAAATATTTCTTGAATCCCTTCCTACTCTGACTGGCCTAGTTTAATCCCTCATTATAACTTGCTTGGACCATGCCAATGACCTCCTTTTGCGTTCCTCTGCCTCTCGTGTTTGTTATTGTTGTTGTTTTTTTTTTTTTTTTTTTTTTTTTTTTTTTGAGACGGAGTCTCGCTCTGTCGCCCAGGCTGAAGTACAGTGGCCTGATTTCCCCTCACTGTAATCTCCGTCTCCTAGGTTCAAGCAATTCTCCTGCCTCACTCTCCCAGGTAGCTGAGATTACAGGTACTCGCCACCACGCCCAGCTAATTTTTTTTTTTTTTTTGTATTTTTAGTGGAGATGGAGTTTTAGCTTGTTGGACAGGCTGGTTTGGCATTCCTGACCTCAAATGGTCTTCCCACTTTAGCCTCCCAAAGTGCTGGGATTACAGGTGTGAGCCACCGTACCCCGGCCCTGCTTCTAGTTTTGTGCCATCTGTCACTCACCTAACTCCATGCATTTTCTTGCTTCCAGCCCTTCACTGGGTCAGAGTCCATTGTTCCTTACATGATACTCAAGCCTTGCTAATCAGTGCAGCACGTGGTTTCCTAGTGCAAATTATTAATACTCCAATAGGAGGAATCCTAACAAAATGAAAAACTATTGCCATGAAAGTGAGTCTTTGTGGCTCAGGATAAAATTACTAGTGACAGTATCATGCAGATTATGAAACAGCCAAATCTTAATGAATTTAGATGGAAATAAAAATTTTGTGCTGTTGAAAATTGTTTAAGTCAAGAAACATCTCTTGTGAATGCAGCAACATTAGCATCCAAAAGCAGAGATTGAATCAAATTGTTTTGTAAAGTGTGAGAATGTGTAAAAGCAGTATTTCTTACTTAATATTGTTTGTTTGTTTGTTTGTTTTTTGAGATGGAGCCTTCCTCTGTCACCCAGGCTGGAGTGCAGTGGCACAATTTCAGCTGACTGCAACCTTCACCTCCCAGGTTCAAACACTTCTGTCTCAGCCTCCTGAGTAGCTGGGATCACAGGTGTGTGCCACCATGCCCAGCTAATTTTTGTAGTTTTAGTGGAGATGGAGTTTCACCATGTTGGCCAGGGTGGTCTCAAACTCCTGACCTCAGGTGATCCACCCTCCTTGGCCTCCCAAAGTGCTGGGATTATGGGCATGAGCCACTGCGTCTGGCCATGTAATGTATTTTATATAATATTTTATTTTAAATATGCAAATATAAATAATTGATGATTTAGGTATAGCTAATAGATATTTTATATTCATATCTGCATCTCTAAAAGTTTATATATTCACATTGGTTGAGTCTCCCTTTTTAAATGGGCAAATAGAGATTTGCCCTGTATTCAGAGTCAGAGTTTATTTGGGCAGTGTTAGAGTTTAGTAGAATTTTGCTTGACTCTGAGGCCTCTTGATGAATATATTTGAGCTCTGTGTACCATGCCTCTGCAACTGTACCTAGTTACTCCTACTCCACACTTCTGTTTTTTCTTTTTCTTTCTTTCTTTTTTTTTTTTCGAGAGACAGGGTCTTGCTCTGTCACCCAGGCTGGAGCGTAGTGCCACGATGATAGCCCACTGCAGCCTCAAACTCGTGGGCTCAAGCAATCCTCTCTCCTTCACCTCCCAAGTAGCTGAGACTATAGGTGCGCGTTCCCATGCCTGGCTAATTTTTTCATTTTTTTTTAGAAATGGGGTCTTGCTGTGTTTCCCAGGCGGGTCTTGAACTCCTGGCCTCAAGTGATCCTCCTACCTCAGCCTCCCAAAGTGCTGCAATTACAGGTGTGAGCCACCACACCTGGCCTCAATACTTATCTTGGATGAAATAAGCTTAGAGCTGATCGAATGTAAGCAAAATGATATTATTGCATAGGTCTCTGAAAAGATCATGCCTTATAAAATGTTTAGAAGCATCTCTATTTAGGTTAGGGAAGAGGTTCCAGAAGGCCTTTTGAGAGATAAATGCAGGCAACTGTTGACAGTCAACCACTAACTCATCTGCTGGGGACAGGTAGAGCCATGTGGCTGTGTGTTTGGACTCTTTGAAGTGGCTTTGTTGAGATCCGTGAAGGTTCCTGGATTGAAAATTAATATGTTGAAAGTTGTATGTGTTAGTTCTTTCCTTAGCACTGTGGCAAGATACCAAAGAAGTAGAAGGCATATTTTAGATCTTCAAGCTCTTTATAGTTTAATCGAGCTTAAAATGTGGAAAAAAAACCAGTTTAGACTCAGGATTTTATTTTGAGTATAAAGGTTCTTCGCCTAATGCACAATATCTCCGTCCTAATATCTGTGGAATAATTCTTCAGTCCTGACTCAGACGACTCTGGGAAGAATTTTCCAGCTCTTGAGACCTCTCACTTAACAAAAACAGAAAAACGTGTTTTCTTTTCATTGTTTTGTTTTTAGGAAGAATGACTGAGTGTCAGAGAAGTGGAGTTTCCAAGGCAGGATGGGAGCAGTGGGGAAAACATCACTCCTAAATTCCCACTTAAAACAATTGAGAGATGGGGAACAATACTTTTTTTCACAAGCACATTCACACTTAGGGTTTGTGTTTGTATTAAGTTAGGACTGGGAGAACAAATGGAAGGAGAGATCTGCTGAGGAGAGCTGACACTTTTAATAAGCAATGTTTTTCATTTCTAAATTTGCTGGAGTCCAGGCAAGCATGTACACAAATAGCCACAATTTGTAAATTGTTCCTGACGTATTTTCTGCTCTTTGAATTCCCTGAGTGCCTGCAATATAATTAGAAATAAGCAATCTTTTACATCAGTAATAGGAAAAAGGACAGGGTTTCAGCATGCAAATAAGATGTTACCTAAACAGAAAATTATAGCTGTAGCAGCGACTGTTCTTGTCATGATGGAAGGTAGGAAGCTGTTGAAGGCAATAAGAGCTGTGCAGCGTTGCGTACTGACATTTTTCTCTGCCTTTCAAAGCCACCTACTGCATACACAGGCACAAGAAAGATGATGCAGATGAAAGGGGAAGAAGACGGGGCCCTCAGGAGAAGTGCTCCCCGTCTTTGTGACTGTTTCCTTAGTGTGATTGAGCTCATTGGCTTAAAAACAGAGTTTTGATGCACTTTCTCTGCCCTTTTGCGTAGCCCCCTTCTGATACAGACTGGGGGAGGTAGACTTTTCCAGGGGTCCAGCTTTCCGTTGCGTTTGATGGCTGGTTGATTAATTGATTCATTCATTCATTGATTCATTCATTCATTCACTCACCTAATGGGTATGTGTTTCATGCTATGCTGAACTCGGGGATGACATCGCTGTACCCAAAAAGAGAAAGCTCCTGCCCTCACAGGACTTTATAGTCCAGTGGAGGAGACAGGTAATAGACAGAGATACATAATGTTATCTGGTTCTACAGGGAAAAATAAAAGCAGAGTACTGGGATGAAAGTGTGACTGGGCTGTTATTTTAGATCAGGCAGTCAGGGAAGACCCCCTCTAAGAAGATGGGTTTGGAGAAAAGACCTGAAAGATGTGAAAGAGAAGACACCAAGAATGTCTGTGAAGAGAGTATCCTGTTCAGAGGGAGCACCCCAGGAGGGAGCACTCCAGTCAGAAGGAGCATCCTGGTCAGAGGGAGCATCCGGGTCACAGGGAGCATCCAGGTCACAGGGAATATCTGTGAGCAGGCCCCTGAGCTTGCAGGTGTTGGTGTATTTGAGGGACAGTCAAGAGGCTGGTGTCCAACAAGTGTCCCAGTGGGCAGTGACCACTAGGGCTTTCAGATTTCAATTTGGGTATGACAGGAAGCCATCAGGAGGTTTTATTCAGGGGAGTTCCATGAACTGACCCAAGTTCTAAAGTATTGTTTGGGTGGCTGTGTGGAGAAGAGATTCAGGGAGCTGGCGGACAAGGGTGGAATCCAGATCAGCAGTTTGGAGGATGTGTTTGTAGTTGGGGAGGATAGCCTGAGCCACAGAAAGAGTGGCGGAGTTGAACGTTGAGCTGATGGGATTTGCCAACAGGTAAGGACTGTGAGAGAAGGAGAAAGGAGGAGGAGGATTCTTAGGCTTTGGGATGCAGCAATTTATAGGGAGTGACTGGAGAAAAACAAGTTTGGGTTGAAAGAACATCAAAAGTTCTGTCTGAGATGCCTCTAAATACTCAAGTGGTCACATCAAGTAGGTAGGTGACTTTGGAGTTCACAGAAGACACTGGGGTTGGAGATGGAGGTTTGGGAATGAAGGAAGCCCTGAGGTTGGCTGAGATGGCCTAGGGAAGTGTGTGTAGGCAGGAGAGGGAAGAGCACAGGGGACCTAGCACCAGGGTCCTCCATTTAGAAATCGGGAAGTGGAGCAGAATCTAGCAGAGGGAACTCTGCAGATGTTTCACCTCCAGGCAGTCATACTTGCTGCAGTTTTGATGGGCCTGGATATCTTCCAAACTGAAGACTTTCTGAGCCACAGCCTTGCACTGCAGCAGACGAAGAACAGAACGGAAGGGATGAATGCTCTGAGGATTCTTTGTCTGAAAGGAAATTTAGAATAGTGCACTGCTCCTGCAAATGGTTGGGCAACAGTGCAAAGACCAGCATGGCATGAGGCCATCCACAGTGACACGCTGCCTTTGTGAGGCAAGCTGTGGGCAGCCTAGCAGGCCCAGGGGCACTGTGGTCCTTTATAAGGATTCTTCTTCTTCTTTTTTTTTTTTTTGAGACAGAGCCTTACTATGTCACCCAGGCTGGAGTTTTGTGGTGCAATCACGACTCACTGCAGCCTTGACCTTTCCCAGCTGAAGAAATCCTCCCACTTCAGCCTCCCGAGTAGCTGGGACCACAGGTGCACACCACCATGCCTGGCTAACTTTTGTATCTTTTGTAGAGACAGGGTTTCGCCATGTTGTTTGCTAGGCTGGTATTGAACTCCTGAGCTCAAGCAATCTACCTGTCTCAGCCTCCCAAAGTGCTGGGATTACAAGCTTGAGCTACTGCACCCAGCCCAGATTCTCCTTTCTATGGGCAGAGTTGGATGAAGGACCAGTCCCTACTTGGGCCCAACTTCAGTTTTCACACTATGATATACAGATAGCATCCCCTTCCCTCAACACTAAGGAAGGATGGGGGTGTGTTTAATAGCCATCTTCATGGCTTTGCACTGGACAAAGTCTTCCTGATGAGACAAGAACACCTTTTTATTGGCTGTTTCTCCCTTACAAAGGAATGGGATTCCTTGGTCATTTCTCAGTCAAGCCTCAGGAACTGTAGTCACCTCACCCTGAATCAGTCACAGTTCACCGGGAGAACGGAGACTAGAACCTACCTTCCCAGATTCCCTGTAATTAACTGGCTAGCTTCTGTCTCCATGAAACCTGGAAAAGCTTCAGTATGGGCGATGCCTGAGCACATTTTACGCCATGGAAATATTACCCAGGAGGTACCTCAGCTGGTTCAGTCATAAAGATGGCGCTGCACTGGGTCATCTCTGTGGTTTTCATCCGGGCTTTTGGCAGCAGCCATATGTGATTACACAGGATTTGAAAAGGAGCATATTGAGAAAACAGCTGATACAGTCAGCTACGGTAGTATCTAGGCCTGTGAAGGTAGGTAGGCTCCAGTGTGCATGTGTTAACAGTAGGACGTCTGCTCTGCATAGAATATGGACCTTGGCTGTGTTTTATGCACTTCCCACTCACATGTGCCCATGGTTACATTAAGCCAGTATGCCTTAGGGATGCGGAAATGCATGATGAACCCTTATGATAATTCCGTTTAAAAGCATTTTCTTGCCAGGCACGGTGGCTCCGTCTATAATCCCAGCACTTTGGGAGGCCGAGGTGGGTGGATCACTTGAGGCCAGAAATTCGAGACCAGCCTGGCCAACATGATGAAACCCCATCTCTACTGAAAATACAAAACTTAGCTAGGCTTTGTGGCACACGCCTGTAATCCCAGCTACTAGGGAGGCTGAGGCAGGAGAATCGCTTGAACCCGGGAGGTGGAGGAAGGAGAATTGCTTGAACCTGGGAGACGGAGGTTGCAGTGAGCTGAGATTGTGCCACTGCACTCCAGCCTGCGCGTCAGAGTGAGACTTCATCTCAACAACAACAAAAAATTCTGTCTCTCCAGCAGGTTGTGAGAGTTTGAGAAAAGCAGTTGACCTAGTGCTGCTGAAGTCAGCTGTTATTTTCCTTGCCAGTGATTATAGCTCCAGAAGAAACTCAGACTACTAGATGAAGCGGTTGCATAGAGTGACTTGAATGAATAAAACAGCAGAGCAGGTCAGCTGAATTCTGTGGTTTAAAGACAATCTCTGTAGGGCTGCAAGTCTTGGAGTCAGTGTTGAAGTAGTCAAAGAAAATTTGCGGAGAGCAGGGAAGTTAACAATGTCTGTGGCAGTCGCTGAGTTCAGAAAAAGCTTTCTAATCATCGTACTTCGATTTTCTGAGCATGTCTCTTCTCTGTGTGTTGGATTGTGCATGTGTGTGGTGTTGCGGTGTGTCTCCTAAAGAAAGTTGAAAGAGCATCTTTTTTTAGGTATAATCCAGGCTGGAGTGCAGTGGCACGATCTCGGCTCACTGCAACCTCCACCTCTCGGGTTCAAGCGACTCTCCTGCCTCAGCATCCCGAGTAGCTGGGACTACAGGTGCACACCACCATGGCTGGCTAAATGTTTTTGTATTTTTAATAGAAATGAGGTTTCAACATGTTGGCCAGGCTGGTCTTGAACTCCTGACCTCAGGTGATCTGCCTGCCTTGGCCTCCCAAAGTGCTGAGATTACAGGCATGAGTCACTGTACCCAGCCAAAAGAGCATCTGTTTTAATTGGTTCCCCAGAATGTCATATTCTAGAGTGCTGGAATAATTTAGTACTATTATTGTTAACAATGACAGCCACCTGTAGCAGATGTCATGGGATGGAGAAATAAAACAGACCAATAAATCTTAGCCAACACCTTCATTTTTAATAGAAACTGAAGAAAATACATAAGCCTGATCTGTGGCTGCTGAAGAAAAGCTAAAAAAATTCTGCAGCCTGTGAGGCAAAACACACACATTTATTCAGGCAACTGGGATGTTTTCACATATATTAAAGCAGATTTTATGAACTTGGGGAACTTCTTGTTTTGAAGACAATTTAAAGGTGTCTTCTTGTCATTTGCCACTTAGAAATTTCTAAATCAAGAACAGATTTTGTCATATTTTCCAATGTGTTCCATGGGATGCCAGCTCTATGAAAGACTTAGTAAAAAAAAATTTTTTTTAAAGGCTTTGTGGAAGAATAAGTTTGGGAAATGACATATATCATATTCTCTTTTGGCAGAGTAATAATACCCACTTAACATTTAGAGGCTCTGGAAATCCTACAGAAAAGAAACTTAATATTATTTAACCCAGGATTTTTCAAACATTTTAAATAACTTTACTGAGGTACGATTGACATACAAAAAGTGCAAACATTTAAAGAGTACAATTTTGATAAATTTTGACATATGTGCATACTGGGAAACCATCACCATCATCAAGTTAATTTTTTTTTATTGCTAAGCTGTATTGTATGGATATACCACATTTGTTTATCCATTCACTTGTTGAACAGACATTTTGGCTGTTTCCAGTTTGAGGCTATTACAAATAAAGCTGCAATAAATATTTGTGTACAAGTCTTTGTATGGACATACGCTGTCATTTTTTTGGGCTAAATACCAAGGAGTGAAATGGACCATGTTGGTAGGTGTATGTTTTAACTTTTTAAGTAACTACCAAATTGTCTTCTGAAGTGCCTTTGCCATTCTGTATTGCTACTAGCAGTGTCTGAGGGTTCCCTCTCCTCCACATCCTCACCAACACTTAGTATAGTCAGTCTTTATAATTTTGTCTTAGGCTGCGTGCGGAGGCTCACACCTATAATTCCGGCACTTCAGGAGGACGAGGAGGGTGGATCACCTGAGGTCAGGAATTTGAAACCAGCCTGGCCAACATGGTGAAACCCCATCTCCACTAAAAATACAAAAAATATTAGCTGGGCGTGATGGCGGGTGCCTGTAATCCCAGCTACTCGGGATGCTGAGGCAGGAGAATCACTTGAACCTGGGATGTGGAGGTTACAGTGAGCCAAGATTGTGCCATTGCACACCAGCCTGGGTGAGACAGAGTGACACTCTGTCTCAAAACAAGAAAAAAAAATTTATCTTAATGGGCGTATAATGGTTTTCCTTGTGTGTATGCATATGGATGTTATGTTATGTTATATTAGAGACAGGCTCTTCCTCTGTCACCCAGGCTGGAATGCAGTGGTGTGATCATAGCTCGCTGCAGCCTGAAACTCCTGGGCTCAAGCCATCCGTCCACCTTAGCCTCACGACTAGCTGGGACTGTAGGCATGCACAACCATACCTGGCTATTTTTTTTATTTTTTGAGACAGGATCTTGCTCTGTTGCCCAGGCTGAGTGCAGTAGCACAATCATAGCTCACTGCAGCCTTACCTCCCAGGCTCCGGCAATCTTCCCACCTCACCCTTCCAAGTAGCTGGGACTTCAGGTAAGTACCACCACATCCAGCTAGTTTTTGATTTATGTAGAGTTGGGAGCTCGCTATGTTGTCCAGGACAGTCTTGAACTTCTGGCCTCAAACAGTCCTCCTGCCTCAGCCTTCCAAAGCGCTGAGATTACAGGCATGAGCCACAGCCATTGTAGTTTTAATTTGCATTTCCCCATTGACTAATGATATTGAACATCTTTTCATATGCCATTGTCCTTATTTCTCATCTTCTGTACGTAAGAAATGTATATATGTATGGAATGTTCCTATTTTATCTCTGGCTACTTTTAATATCTTCTCTTACTTACTGGCTTCAAACAATTTGATCATGGTACACCTTGGTATAGTTTGCTGTTTCTTTTGCTTGGGGTTTATTCGCCTTCGTGGATCTGTGGGTTTAGTGCTTTCATCAGATTTGGAAACATTTGGCCATTATTCTTTCAAATATGTTTTCTGCTGCTCTGATTCCAAATACGTATGCATTAAGCTGCTTGAAGTTGTCCCATAACTCAGTGATGCTTTAGTCATTTTTAAAAATTATTTTCTCTGTATTTCATTTGGGATAGTGTCTTTTGCTGTGTTTTCAAGTCTACTGATCATTTTTTCTGCAATATATAGTTTTTCATTCATACTTTCTAGTGTGTGTGTGTGTGTGTGTGTGTGTGTGTGTGTGTGAATATACATATATATATATTTTTTTTGAGACGAAGTCTCGGTCTGTTACCAGGCTGGAATGCAGTAGCGCGATCTCAGCTCACTGCAACCTCCGACTCCGTGGTTTAAGTGAGTTTCCTGCCTCAGCCTTCTGAGTAGCTGGGATTACAGGCGTGCGCCACCACACCCAGCTATGTTTTTTTGTATTTTTAGGAGAGACGGGGTTTCTCCATGTTGGCCAGGGTGGTCTCGATCTCCTGACCACGTGATCTGCCCGCCTAGGCCTCCCAAAGTGCTGGGATTACAGGCGTGATCTAGTATATTTTTAAAATATCAGATAGTATCCTTTTTTACATCCAGGGCATCAATGTGATTCGTTTTTGTAACTCCTATATCTAATATTTTGAACACGTGGAGTACCATTGTGTTAATTGCTTTCATGATGTTGTCTTCCAGTTCTAACCTCTGTCAGTTCTGAGTTGGTTTTGATTGCTTCTTCTCGTTAGTTTCAATTTTCTAGCGTTTTTAAATGTCCATTAATTTTTGAATGGATGCCAGACATTGTGACTCCTGCTTTGCTTATTTTTGTTTTTTGATGAATGTTCTTGGGCTTTGCTCTGCCACGCAGTTAAGTTACTTAGAAATAATTTGATCACATTGGGTTGCTTTTGAGATTTATTAGGTGGAGTTTGAGCTGTGGTGAGTCTAGGGGTAATTAATCCCCTCTACTTAGGCAAGACCTTTCTGGGTACTCTAACCAATGTCAGACTGGTGCAATAGGCACTGTTCTTGGAGCTGTTTCTGGAATCCTTTTAAACTGTTTTCCCTAACCGATGCATGCGCTACGTACTCCATTGGATCCTCAAGAGATGCCCTCTGCATAGCTGGTGTTCTCTCTCTGTGCAGTACTCTCCTTTCTGGCACTTTGTCCTGTGTAACCTGACTGCCTGGGTCTCCCTGACCTTCAACTCTGTGCCCTCCACTCAGCGAGTCTGCTGAGCTCCACCTGATGCCCCATCCTTGCTCTGAAACCTAGAAACTGTCTCAAGGCAGCAAGCTGGAACAATCACAGGGCTTACCTCATTTCTTTTCTGTCTCTCAGAGAGCACTGTCTTTATTGCCTGTCACCCACTGCCTTGTAGTGGTTATTTTCGTATGCATATTTTGTCTGTGTTGTTTTAGGTGGGAGGGTAAATCCAGTCTCTGTTGCTACATTTTTGCTGTAAACAGAAGCTTCTAAACATCCTTGTTTATGAAAATCAGTTTTTCTCGTCTGTTTTTATCTCACAGAACTTTTCTTCTATGGAACACAGATTGCCAAAGATGAGGTTATAATCATATAGTTGGTCAGAGGGCCCTGTGATTTTAATTAGCATATACCAACTGATTTGAATGATAGCCACGATGATGCTCCCTGCATTTTCATTATGTTGAATTTATGCGATATGTATGTTTTATCTTCAAATAGCAGGTTTGGAGTTGAGGCAGATGTCATCTTTGACATTTTGAAAATAAAGAGAGAAATGTCATACATGTTTTTAATGAATCTCTCAGTAATACTGATCCTTAGTGGTGAATATCATTCTAGTAATATCCAATTACCTTTATTCTGGTTGCATTGCAGGCTCCAGTGCACATGCCATTGGATTTCAGGATTAATGTAGTTTTTATCTCTAGTACAGCATACTGCTATGAATGTGAACTTTCTAAAAACACAGAATCAACGTGGTAATTTTTCTCTTTAGAGGTTCAAAATCGCAGCAGTTGTGGGTTATAGCCAAAGTCCTTAACATGACCTAAAAAAAATTATATTATCTGTCCCATACCTGTCTTTGTAACTCCATCTTTTTTTTTGAGACACAGTTTTACTCTTAGTGGCTGGGCTAGAGTGCAAAGGCGCGATTTCGGCTCACCACAGCCTCCGCCTCCTGGGTTCAAGTGATTCTCCTGCTTCAGCCTCCAGAGTAGCTGGGATTATAGGCATGCACCGCCACACCCAGCTAATTTTGTATTTTTAGTAGAGATGGGGTTTCTCCATGTTGGTCAGGCTGGTCTCGAACTCCCCACCTCAGGTGGTCCGCTCGCCTTGGCCTCCCAAAGTGCTGGGATTACAGGCGTGAGCCACTGCATCCGGTGTAACTCCATCTTTTAAACATTTTCCCCCACACAGCCTGCATTCCAGCCGCAGGGGGGCCACTTGTGGTTCTGTAAGGGATGCCTCATTTTAAAAACATTTTCTTGCCTATTAAACATGCATATTTCCTCTGTCGAGAGACTCCTCGACCTTTTAAGTTGGTTCAGGCAGCCTTTCTTAAGATTTCTTTGACCTCCACAGCAAAGGCCAAGCATTATTTGCTACTTCAGTGCCTCAGCAAACCACATGAGCAGAGCCAAGGATATAAGCACAGGAGCAGCAATGCCCCTATTGGATGCTTTCATTACAGTTCATATTTCTTAGGAGCTCTCCTTGAATCTCAGATCTCCTGTGGTGTCGTGAAAAACCAGTCCCAGTCTTCTCAAGATCCATCTTCAAGATAGGAACAGCTTCCGGGCTTCAAAGAGTCAGACTAGCAGATCCAAAACCAAAGCTGAACCTCTGGATACATAACATGGAATTTCTTCTTTTTGAAATCCCAGGACCACCATGCTCTCTATGATAGGTGAGAGAACCATTTAGACGCTGACATTTAGCATCCTCCATTTATCTCCCAAATAGAAGTTCAAGGAGCAGCAGTACAGACTACTTAAGATGTTAAGAATGTTTAGAGCAAATTCATTGTTAAAGAAGGGTGGAAATGACTGTATCCCTGTTTGCAGAGAGGAATACAAGGTTAATGACTGCAGAAAGGTTTAGAAGTATTAAGAATCACTAAAATCAAGAAGAACAACAGAGACACCCCCAACCCCAACCCCACAACCTTACATTACTTGGAAATTCCATAGATGCTGTATCTGGGTTTGTTTGTAACTCTTAAGTGGGTATTATTTTCATTGGCTTTGGAGGAATATTCTTGTGATCAGGCAATTGAACCATCATGATAGCCTCATGCACTGTTTAGGAACCAGTTTGTGGAAAGAATCAAGATCTGTGAGTCATTCTCTCATTTACCTACATAAAACTGTTGGAAGCAGCTGCACATTAAACTAAAATATATCCCATTTCTCTAGGCGTATCAAGGCATCAGTTAGGTGATAGCACTGCTGCCCTCAGCGTCTCCTGGTGAAAGACTACAGATGAAGCCCAGTGGGGTTCTATGAGTTCCATCTTTGAATTCAGAAAATATCCTGTCATTTTGGGTCTATCTCAAAAAAAGAGAGAGAGGGTCAATCTTGGTGACTTTTTTTTAACTCTAGAAAGAACTTGCTTTCTTTTGTTAATGTTTTTTTTTCTTCTCTCTTCTGAGACAGAGTCTCGCTCTATCTCCCAGGCTGGAGTGCAGTGGTGCGATCTTGGCTCACTGCAACATCCACCTCCCAGGTTCAAGTGATTCTCCTGCCTCAGCCTCCCAAGCAGCTGGGACTACAGGTGCCCGCCACCACGCCTGGCTAATTTTTGTATTTTTACTAGAGATGGGATTTCATCGTATTGGTCAGGCAGGGCTCAAACTTCTGACCTCAGATATCCACTCACCTTGGCCTCCCAAAGTGCTGGGATTACAGGGATGAGCCACTGCGTCCGACCAGAACTTGCTTTCTTTTGTGCTATTTATTCAGAGAATATAAGTCATATGTCCAGTATGTACTTCCTGATCTCACCCTCATGGCTTACAGCCTAGTAGTAGAAACAGATATTAAAGTAACACATGGAAATATACTTATGCCTATAATTTGTGAGGATTATCATGAAAGAAATGAACAAGATGCTAGAATTAGGACCTGAAAGAGACCTGGTTTATTTATTTATTTATTTTTTTGAGACGGAGTCTTGCTCTTGTTGCCCAGGCTGGAGTGCAATGGTGCAATCTTGGCTCACCACGACCTCCGCCTCCCAGGTTCAAGGGATTCTCCTGCCTCAGACTCCCGAGTAGATGGGACTACAGGAGCCAACTATGCCCAGCTAATTTTGTATTTTTAGTAGAGATGAGGTTTCCTCCATGTTGGCCAGGCTGGTCTTGAACTCCCAACCTCAGGTGATCCACTTGCCTAGGCTCCCAAAGTACTGGGATTATAAGCATGAGCTAGCACGCCCGGCCGAGACCTACTGTATTCTTTTAAACTACAACTTGATTAATTTTACCAAAACAATGACTGCTTTTTAAAATAAAATGTAAGCAATAAAGAGGGTTTAGAGAAGGAGGCAAGAAAGAAGTCTCCCCAACTCCCGCCCCTCCAGACACAGAAATCATGCGAGCATTCCTAAGATACAGTTCTCAACATCTGCCTCTGCATAGTTACATGCCATTTAAAAAATATTAAATTTGATTTTGCTTGAATTTAACTAAAGCGTAAGAATCTGAAATATAAATAAAGAAATTGCTAAGGTTTAAATATCTGTTCACCAAAAGAAATATTCATTCAAAAGATAACTATTAAAGGGGAGTAAAAATAGTATGAAAACCATGAAGAATCTGGGGCTATTGTGCTTAAACTATATAGAGTAATTTTGTATACAGCTGACCCTTGTACAACATGGGGGTTAGGGACACCAACCCCCTGCGCAGACAAAATTCCACATACAACTTTTGACCTCCACAATCTTAACTACTAATAGCCTACTGTTGACCAGAAGCCTTGCTGCTAACCTAAACAGTAGATTAATACATATTTTATGTGTTATTTATATTATATACCGTATTCCTACAATGAAGTACACTAGAGAAAAGGTAATGTTATAAAGTACATTGTAAGGGACTGGGTGTGGTGGCTTATGCTTGTAATCCCAGCACTTTGGGAGGCCGAGGCAGGCAGATCACGAGGTCAGGAGTTTGAGACCAGCCTGGCCAACATAGTGAAATCCCGGGCATGAAATTAGGCAGGCATGGTGGCGGGCACCTTTAATCCCAGCTACTTGGAAGGCTGAGGCAGGAGAATTGCTCGAACCTGGGAGGTGGAGGTTGCAGTGGGCAGAGATCGTGCCACTGCACTCCAGCCTGGGCGACGTTGTAAGATTCTGTCTCAAAAAAAAAAAAAAAAACATAAGGAAGCGAACACATATTTACTGTTTATTAAGTGGAAGTGGATTATCATAAAAGTCTTCATCCTCATCATCATCTTTTTTTTTTTTTTTATGACATTCTCATTCTATTGCTGAGGCTGGAGTGCAGTGGCATGATCTTGGCTCACTGCAACCTTTGCCTCCCAGGTTCAATCCATTCTCCTTCCTCAGCCTCCTGAGTAGCTGGGATTACAGGTGTGTGTCACCACGCCCGGCGAAGTTTTGTATTTTTAGTAGAGATGGGGTTTCACTGTATTGGCCAGGCTGGTCTCAAACTCCTGACCTCAGGTGATCTGCTTGCCTTGGCCTCCCAATGTGTTGGGATTACGGACGTGAGCCACCACTCCTGGCTCATTTTCTCATTGAATAGACTGGGGAGGAGAAGGGGCTGCTTTTGCTGTCTCAGGGGTGGCAGAGACAGAAGAAAATCCACATGTAAGTGGACCTCCCAGCCACAGTTAAGACCCATGTTATTCAAGGGTCAACTGTGTTATGAAATGAGTCCAGGCTGCAAAAATATACTTTCTCCTGCCCCCTTTCATCCAGCTCCAGGGTATGTATTTGTATCCATTCTGTTTGCTTGGGATTCATAATACTTTCATCCTCTTCTGCCTGTTTTACCCTATAGAAATGCACTCATTGCTGACGACAGCTTCTGCTATGAAGGTTTCTTTGTTCCTCAGTCTCTGTTGAATGACTCCCTGGATGAGTGGATTAATCACGAAGCCCTCTTGCGTTCTGGCATGTTTAGTGTGGGACCATTTAAGAATAAAGCTGCTGTGAACATCTGTTTATAAGGTTTCTTGGGGAACATATGTTTTCACTTGTTTTTAGAAAATACCTCAGAGTAGAATTACTGAATCCTCAGATGCAGGATTCTTATATTATAAGAAACCACCAAACAGTCTTCCAAAGTGGTTGTGCCATTTGACACTTCCACCGGCAGCGTGTGAGAGTTCCGTTTGTTTCACGGCCTCGCCAACATTCGGTGTTGCCAGTCTTGTTCATTTTAGCCATTGTATATTCTAGCACATAAGAAATGGTATCTTGTAGTTTTCGTTTACATTTCCCTAAGGACTGAGATGGTCAGCACATTTTCTTGTTTTTATTGAACATACGTATAGATCTACTTTTATGAAATGTCTTTCCAAGTCTTTTCCCCTTTTTTAGTAGGTCTTTTGTCTTTTTATTATTGATTTGTAGATGTTCTTGATATATTCTGGATACAAGTCCTGCGTCAGATATATGTATTGTGAATTTCTTTTTTTTTTTTTTTTTGAGATTGAGTCTTGCTGTGTTGCCCAGGCTGGAGTACCAGTGGCACGATCTTGGTTCACTGCAACCTCTACCTCCGGGTCCAAGCCATTCTCCTGCCTCAGCCTCCCAGGTAGCTGGGACTACAGGCATGTACCACTATGCCTGACTAATTTTTGTGTTTTTAGTAGAGACAGGGTTTCACCATGTTGGCCAGGCTGGTCTCGAACTTCTGACCTCAAGTGATCCGCCCACCTCGGTCTCACAAAGTGCTGGGATTACAGGCATGAGCCACTGTACCTGGCTGTGGGATTATAGGCGTGAGCCACTGCACCTGACTGTGAATTTTTTTTAAACCAATCTATAGCTTGCCATTTTGGTTTTTAATGGTGTCTTTTGAGGAGAAAAACTTTTAATTTTGATAAACCTTAATTTATCAAGTTGTTCCTTCATGGTTCACACCTTTTGTGTTTTCACTAAGAAATCTTTGCCTGCCCTCAAGTTGTAAAGAGATTGTTATATGTTTTCTTCTAGAGGCTGTATAGTTTTAGCCTTTCATTTAGCTCTGTAAGACATCTTGAATTAACTTGTGTGTGTGGTGTGAGGTTGGGAGATCAAGATTTTCCTTTCCCCATTGAATTGTTTTGGCACCCTTATCAAGAGTCTACTGATCATCTAAGTGTAGGGGCAACAGATCAGGTCCAGAGCTCTAGCAGGGCTGGGCTTAGTGGTCCAAGTCCCCTGTAACAAACTGTAGATGGAATTGTGCCTCCTTGTAGGCAGGGTGGCTGGAACTTTGCAGGGACTCTCCAGCTTTTCCCAGCATCTTTTATCCCAAATGCTACCAATGCCTGGGGACCAGGAGTGTGGCAGATTAAGGCTGACAAAAATCCTAGGCAGCCCTGAGAGCTCACTGGGTTCCATGCTTGCAAAGAATTGTTTTCAAGGTTCGCAAGTTCAGTAAAAAATGCCACCTATCTGAACTTGGGTATCTCTGTCTGTTTTAAGAGCTGAGAGGGAGTCCCCTCTCCCATTTTTTCCCTTGCATTTACTTGTCTCCTCCCTGCAATACCAAGTTATTTTCTTTTCTTTTCCTTTGTTTGAGACAGAGCTGGAGTGCAGTAGAGAAATCTTAACTCATTTTGCAACCTCTGCCTCCTGGAGCTCAAGTGATCCTCGAACATCAGTCTCCCACGTAGCTGGGACCACACGCATGCACCATCATGCCCAATAATGTTTTTTTGGCCGGGGGGAGGGGTGCAGGGTAGAAACAGGGTTTCATGTTGCCCTGGCTGGTCTGACTCCTGGGCTCAAGCGATCCATCTGCCTCAACGTCCCAAAGTGTTGGGATTACAGATGTGAGCCACCATGCCCAGGCCCAAGTTATTTTCTTCTTTGTAAATTCATAGAGAGTAGGGCATACTTTGCTGTCCTCTCTCATTCCCCATATCATGACAGATGATGGAGTCCCTGCTGTGTGCCAGGCAGTGCATAAGGAGTAGGGTGCTCTTAGGATACTCTTAGGATGACCTGTTGTGCAGTATCAGACCAACACACTGAAACAGCAGGAGTTGCAGCAGCGAAAGAGTTTGACCATCTCAGGGCAGCTGAGTGAGAAGATGGGAGGAAACCTCAAATCAGCCTCCCCAAGAGGGTTGAGGATGGTGTTTTTAAGGAGTCTGGACAAATGATGAGGTAAAGTGTGGGGGTCACTGATTGGTCAAAAAGTGAAGGGTGAAGTCATGGGACAGGGAGATGAAGAAACCACATTCTTGTGCTGAGTTGGTTCCTTAGTAGGGGTCTTCAGACCAGTTGGCATTTGCCAGTTTTACTGGAATTCATGAATTCTTGAAGCAACTCTTGGGTAAAAAGGTTAATGTTGAAAGATTTATCTCTAGGAACAATAGGGGAGCAGGTGGTCAGCATGCTACCTGTCTCTCAGCAGCTGCAGGGAAGTGGGTTGAAGTGCACCAGGGCACCCTGGTCATGCCTAGCTATAATCCTGCCTAAAGCTTGGCTTGTAATTCTTGTTCACCCTGTAAGGGTGGTTTTAGTAACGCTAAGGCAAAATAGACAAAACCCCCTGTCTTCGCAGAGCTTGTGTTATCTTTGGGCAGCAAAAATGATAAGTAAAAAGACAGAACATGTAGAAACTAGATAGCAGTTGAGTGATATTATGATATTGTGAAATATATATTTAGTCTTCCTCCAGCTATCTACCTAAAACCCATGGCATCTCTGGAGTGATAAGAGACTCTTTTATATGAGTGATAAGAGTATATTCTATATGGAAGTGAGATGGCTGGTGGCTGGGAGACCCTAGATAGCTTCAGGATGGAGGCTGGTGATGGGAAAGACCAGGGCATGATTAGAAGGTCGGACCTTTCAATCCCACCTCCTGACCTCTGGGCCAATGATTTAACCATTCAGGCTTAAATCATGAAGCCTCCATAAAAAGCCCAAAGGGCAGGGTTTGGATGAGTTCCTGATAGCTGAACACATGGAGGTTCCTGGAGGGAGGTGTGCCTGGAAGGGACATGGAAGCTCCATGCCCCTTCCCGTATAACCTCCCTATGCATTGCTTCCATTTGGCTGTTCATCTGTATCCTTTAAAATATTCTTTGTAATAATTGCTAAACATAAGTGAAGTGTTTCCTTGGGTTCTGTGAGCCATCCTAATAAATTAATCAAACCCAAGGAAGGGATAGTGGGAACCCCAATTTATAGTGGATCAGTTAGAAGCGTAGGTGACAACCTACTACTTGAAATTGACCTGAATGCTGGGCAGTCTTTTGGGACTGAGCCTTCACCTGTAGAATCGGATGCTTCCTCCAGGTAGATAGTATCAGGATTGAATTGAATTACCCCACTTCATGTTGGTGGGGAGAAATCCCCATACATTTTCATGATCAGGGGATCATAGAATTATTCTGTGTTGATTTTTGTATGAGAGTAGGGAAAAATGTTTTGGGATTTTATTCCTATATATTGTACAGGTATGGAGAAAAATATAGCAGGAAAGGGGGTGTAGGTGATGTTGATGTTGTAAGTGGGATATTGAGATGGTTCACTGAGAAGATGTCATGTAAGTAAGGTCTGAAGGATGTCGGCCAAAAGCCATCATAATGGGAATGTCTAGAGAAAGAGAATATCAGGCCAAGAGAGAAAAACAGGAACAGAAGCCCAGAGGTTGGAACAAGCTTGGTGTGTTCACAGCAAGAAGGCCCCCAGGGATGGGAACCTTGTTTATTTTCCTAGAATACATGAAGAAAATATCCTAATAGGCTGTCTTTTTCCAGAAATCCCCAAGAGAAGTGAAACATGAAGATACCCTTTCCACAATGGTAGCAGAAGGTGACAGAGTCAGAGTGCCTCCAGGGACTGCCCTGGTTCTGGAAAGGAGAGATCCCCTTGTGCCA
This sequence comes from Cacajao melanocephalus, assembly GCA_963573385.1. Classification (NCBI taxonomy): domain Eukaryota; kingdom Metazoa; phylum Chordata; class Mammalia; order Primates; family Pitheciidae; genus Cacajao; species Cacajao melanocephalus. Next base: position 113,765 of record CAUYLG010076445.1, read on the forward strand.
TTTTAGAAATGAAGAAAGTCCAGTCCAGTCACTTGCTCTGGATGTGAAAGTGTGAGCCCACCAAAGGGCCAGAATAAAGCATGCTGTCCCGAGTCTCTTTCCAGATCTGTCATGAGACCATGGACCATGTTCAGCCAGCTCCTAATAGGGACATTGGAATCAGGCAGCTAGAGAAAGGCCTTTCCCTGGGAAAATTACCTGCAATTTCTTCTTCTCACCTAGTTTCAGATTTTTCTTCCACCTTGATTATCTCTCGGGAATTACTGGGGGAAAATTAATTGGTAGATTTCAATCAAGCATCATGAACTGATTGCAAAGGAAATGTTTGGCTGTTTTCCTCCCATTTTGCCCATTTTAACGTGGCACTAGCCAGAGTGAAAAATTTGTGTTTGAGGTTTTAATTGCCCACCCTTCAAAGGAGTCAGGAAAATGGGCTATAATATAAAGCCGCCAATAATTTTGCCTTGTGAATAACTATTGAAAGACCCAGTGCCATGAATGTTCTTGAAGCAAAGAGAGGGTGAGGAAAGGCAGTTAGATTGGAAAGACATGGACGATTGATCACAAAGCCCTTTTCAGCATTTTCCCTCCAAAGCACACCCCTAACACTACCAGCATTTTTTAATTGTAACTTGAGCCTTACAGTGATCTAAAGAAAAGGAGTGTATGTGTGTGTGTGTTGCTGCCCTTCTTTATAGAGATGATGATTCTTTTGGCTCTTTTGATAAGATGATGCTTAATTAGACTTTATCTAACTCAGGTAGGACACTAACCTATGTTACGCATTTTCTCTTAACCTATCTTCTAGCCAAGGGCCTGCATTTGCTGGGTGCCTGGCTAGGGCCTGGGAGCTTATTTTGTGGATATGGGCATGGGGAAATTGAAGCGGTTTCTATAGGCTCTAAGTGTTACTGAAACATCAGGGGTTTGGTCTAGGTCCTGCTGCTTGCTGCACAGAAAGCCAGTCACTGAAACAGTGGGTATTGCCAGGAAAGGCCTTAATCAGTGCTGCAGCTGAGGAGATAGGAGGTTGGTCTCAAATCCTTCTCTTCAACTGACTAAAATTAGGGGGTTTATATAGCAGGGAAGAAATATAACCATGTGTAGGGAAACAGGAATTAGGGAAGGGTAGAAGAGTTGGTCAATAGGAAGCACATGGTCAGTTAGGCCATCATGACAGGTGAGGGGTCTAGCATCTCATTGTCCAGATGCGGTGATTGGTAAGTTTCAGCTCCTTGATACTATCTGGGAGGCCTTGTTGTTGGTTTCCTTAGAAAGGAACTCAGATAAGACAAATGTAACTTTCTCAAATTTTAAGACTGGAAGGGTCAATTTCTATGTTTATTCAAAAGAAACCGTAAATATCAGTTTCATGTAACAATTGGGCCAGTTTCATAAGTTCCTGTGATTGTGGCCTTGCTAGCACTACCTTCTAACAAGCAGAGACAAACTTTTGGAACTTAACAACATGCCTCCTTGGCCTCTTTGTACTTGACTTTGGCTTTGGGGCCAGGAGATATGAAGCGTTTGACCACTGCCCATTTCTCCCATAAGTATTCTACAATAGCTCTTTAGTTTTTCTTTGACCACCATAATCCAGTTTTTATTTCCACCCAGTGATCTGGAAGCTTTTGGGCAAGGCAGAGCATGATGATGTCCCAAGACCACAAGAAGGGAAAATTCCAGCTTTAACTTTGATACTCCCATGACTGGTCCCACAGAGCAGGGCTACCCTATAGGCAGTGTGCGGAGAGTAGCAGCTCAGGGCAGTTTTGCAGTTACATTTATAACCTACTTTTAATTACATTTAGATTAAGGGGTGTTATATAGAGACATTTCTAAGACAGGGGTGGCAGCTTTTGGGTCATTGGGTCATTGCCATGGAAAGGGATGGCAGCTCTGGGATGTTGCCATGGCAGTGGTAAACTGACCCAGCACACTGGTAGATGTGTCTAATGGAAAGCTGCTTCCACTCTGCCCCTGTTTTAGCTAGTCCTCAATGTGGTCCAGTGACCAAGCCCTGCCTTTGGAGTCAAGTCCTGTCTCTTTTTTTCAGAAGGAGGGTCTAATACAGGAAGCATTGAAACTGCTCTAAGGTGCCGGGTGCATTGGCTCATGCCTATAATCTCAGCACTTTGGGAGGCCGAGGTGAATGGATCATGAAGTAAAGAGTTCAATTCCAGCCTGGCCAATATGGTGAAACCCCATCTCTACTAATACATACATATATATATAAAACTAATATATACATATATATACACACACACACACACACACACACACACATACAAAATTAGCCGGGCATGGTGGCACGCACTTGTAGTTTCAGCTACTCGGGAGGCTAAGGCAAAAGAAGCTCTTGAACTTGGGAGGTGGAGGTTGCAGTGAGCCGAGATTGCACCACTGCACTCCAGCCTGGATGACAGATCGAGACTCTCTCAAAAAAAAAGAAAAAGAAAAAGAAGAAGAAAATGCTCTAAGGAAAAAGAAAGAAATAGGTTAGAAAAGAAACCAGGACTCCAGATTAGATCATTGCTAATAAGTAAATGAATGCAAACTGGGAAATCAACCAGAGCCACGTGAATGTCGGATGACAGACGCACACATAAACATGCACAGCCATGTGTGCCGTTGTGGGAGATGAGGAAGGGAGGGGTGGACAGATTGTTGGAGCATTTGGCATCATTGGGTTTGAATAGCTTTTCCGTAAAACACTGTTTCAGTTTACAAGTTAACTGGACAACCTCAGGGTGTTCCAGAATCCTGCTGGCCTCCTAGGAAGTCCTCGGGTAGGTGACAGCTGTGTTCAGAAAGATGTCTGTCGCCCTGGCCATTATGAAAGCTTTATCTTTCTCCATTGGCAGTTCTTGGGGACATGAAAAATGCTCCACTCTGCCTGGGTATAATTAAACTTTGGGTTGACGTTTTCCCCAGTAGCCTTGCTGGCAAAATCAATAATGATGAATTAACTGGAATATATATGGTATTAATATGAACAGGATTTAAAATAATGTACACAGTTCACTTCCTTACATTCCTTGTGACTTCCTCCCTTTTGAAGATGTTATTTCTGCATCTAATTGCACCAGTTTTTTCTTCCCAAAATACCGTCTTCTCTTTTCGTCTCTTTGCTGTGATTTACTCGCTGTGTTTCTCTTGTGTGTGTTTGAGATATTTTCCCATCTCAGTTTTCTTGGTTCTGGTCTCTCCCCTTTTCTCCCCAGTTTATTCAATAGGCAGCCACTGTAATAGTCTTTTGCTTCATTTGGGGAATAAAATGTATTCCACTCTGTTTTCGGGGGAAAGAGCTAGGAATGACTGGGTCCCAAACTCTACGATCTTTGTCTTACTTCCTTTGTCCACAGTTGGGTTGGAGGCCCTGGCTATGCTTTCTTCTTGGAGCAGGACAGGGGAATGGGGCTGTTGCTGGCTTTGGCCAATACAGACAAAACCCCAAATGGCTACCACTTCCTCCTCTCCATCAAGGATACTTCTGCTCATTTTCCAGGGCTCACTCTTTCCTCTCTGAGTTTTCCCTGATGAATTCTTTGGAAGCAAGGTTTTGAAGGTGATAGGAGACGGGAACCTATGTTTTCTTTCTGGACCGATAACTTTCAGACTCTTATACCAGGCTGTTCAGCTGAAAAATGGAAGAAGAGTATGCGACCTCGAATTACCAGCAGCAGGATTTTCCCATCCCTCCTGGTGCCTCAGCTTTGCTCAGCATCCCTACGACAGCCTTGCAGATGGATGCCTCAGCTTCTTGTCCATGGAGCATCCGTCCTTGCTGAGGATGGAGCTTTCCCACAAAATCATGAGAGGGAACTTGTCTGGGGTGGGAGAGAAGCAGCAGAGACAGTTCCACATTGGGCAGGAAACCCAGAGTGGACTCTGGATTTTCTCTTTGCTTTGGAGCAAAAATCATTCATGCTCACCAGTCCCAGGTGATTCGTTTCCCTGGGCAAACATTTAAGTGATTATTTCCTGCCTCCTCTCCTAGTATGCTGTCAGCCTTTAAGACTTTATTGCAACGGTGGTTATGTCTTCATCAAGGAAGGGTGCCTGTGGTTGGAAGGGAGTGTATTAGTCTGTTCTCATGATGATAATAAAGACATACCCAAGACTGGGTAGTTTATAAAGAGGTTTAATGGCCTCACAGTTCAGCGTGTCTGGGGAGGCCTCAGGGAACTTACAATCACGGTGGAAGGCACCTCTTCACAGGCAGCACAAGAGAGAATGAGAGCCAAGCGAGGGCAGGAAGCCCCTTATAAAATCATCAGATCTTGTGAAAAGTAATCAGGAGACTAGCATGGGGGAAACTGTCCCCATGATTCATTTATCTCCACCTTGTCCCATCATTGTTGACACACAGGGATTATTCAAGGTGAGATTTGGATGGGGACACAGAGCCAAACCATATCAGGGAGGGAAACCCAGTTCAGACCAGCTGAAGGAAGAAGGCAGAATATATTCCAAGGAAACAATCCAAGGGCAATGTGCTAAGTTGGGTCTCACAGGGTGCTAGAGTCAGGGGGTGGGAAATTGAGGGCGTGTGTTCACTTACTCTTTTTTGCTTCCCACCAGGGTCTCTGCTTTCTGTTTTCCATCAGCTCTCTTCATTCTGCAAACCTGCTTTCTTAGTGCAGTTGACTGATGGGTTCTTCTTGCCTGCTGCCCAGAAAAGCCAAACACTGAATGGCAAGAGTTGCAGAAGAGAAAGAGTTTACTTGGCTCTATAATTATAGGGCCAGCCAACTGGAAGAATGGGAGATGTTTCTCAAATCCTCCTCCTCACATATTCGGAGGCTGGAGTTTTTCAAGGATAGTGTGTAGCAGGTAGAGGGCTAGGGAATGGGTATGGTGATTGGTTGCCTCAGGGATGAAATCACAGAAGGTTGAAGCTGTCTTTTGCTGAGCCGATTTCTGGGTAGAGGTCACAGGACCAGGTGAGTGAATTTCTTGGCTTGGATTACCCATCCAGGTGGCGCCATCTGGTCCATCAGAATGCGAGGTTTGAAAAACACCTCAAACACCAGTCTTAGGTTTTACAATAGCAGTGTTATCAATAGGAGCAACTTGGGGAGGTTATAGATCTTGTGACCTTCAGCTACATGAGTCCTGAACCATGATTCTAACCTGGTGGCCAGCTTTGTCAGTTTTACAAAGACAGTTTCAGTCCCCACCATGGACGGGGTAGTTAGTTTTGGAAAGGGACTGTTACCATCCTTGTTTTAGTTACACTGTAAACGAAATTCTTCCTGTAGCTAGCTTGGCCTATGTCCAGAGATGACAGCTTATGAGGTTAGAAGCAAGATGGAGTCAGCTATGTCAGATTTCTATCACTGTCATAATTTATGCAAAGGTGGTTTCATCAGCTTCTCTGTGCCATAGTCAGTTAGGAGCTACTCCATTGCCCCCACGTTGCTACATCCTTATTTCAAGAGACCAGTCGAGTCTGAGAATCTGGTACAGTTGGGTAGGTTGTACCTGTCTGTCGAATCTGAGAATCTGGCAGGGTTGGGTGGGTTATACCTGTCTGGCCCTGATGACCTTCCAACCCCCCTGGGGATCAGAATGGAGCTCAGCTGTATCCTAAGTTTTCCCATGTGTCAGGATGTGGATGAGGTGTGGGTGGGTCTGTAAATCCAGGGATGTGGCTCTTGGCTTCCAACTCACTCCACCCCCAGGACTTTGTCTGTTGTGTTGGAATCACCTGCCTTCCCCAGGCGCTGGGACCGGAACAGACACTATCATAGACGTTACTCTCTTTCCCTCTTGTACAGGAAAAATCAATGCCTTTTCTCTATACTCTCACTGAACACAGAACACGTCTGTGGCCAAATGTGTGCAGTGTTCCTACACCAAGCAATTCTCCAGTTCTGCAAGGACACCAGCTGAGTGTCCTGCAATTCAGTTCAGTTCTGACACCGTGTACCTGGAGATAGCATCAGGTCCCACAGGTGAAGGGCTCTGCCCCACAAGACTGCCCCCGCTTCAAACAACGTTACAGATCCAGGCTCTCACCCCTCCAACCGGAGGGTAAATCAGAGGTCCCCACAACCCCCTCCTCAAGTTTGATCATTTGCTAGGATGGCTTATAGGACTCAGGAAAACAATTTACTTACAGGTCATCAGTTTATTATAAAAGGACCCAACTCCGGACCAGCCAGGTAGAAGAGACGCACAGGATGGACGAGGCATGGGGGATGGGGCACTGGCCACCCTTCCAGCACCCCACACGTCCAGCCACCAGGAAACTCTCTGAACCCCATCCTTCTGGGGTTTTATGGAAGGATTATGTAGGCATGATGGATTAAATCATTGGCCAGTGGTGATCAACTCAACCTGCAGGGCCTTGCCTCCTCCCCAGAGGTCGGATCTGGGTGTACGGCCCAAATGCAAGCCTCTAATCTCATGATCGCTTCCCCTGACAAACAGCGTCCCCCCCCATCCTTGAGGGCTTTCTGAAAGTCACTGCACACACCTAAACTCAGGTATGATTGAAAGGGGCGTGTTATGGGCTGGGTGCGGTGGATCACACCTGTAATCCTAGCACTTTGGGAGCCTGAGGCGGGTGGATTGCCTGAGCTTGGGAGTTCAAGACCGGCCTGGGCAATATGGTAAAACCCTGTCTCTACTAAGATACAAAAAAAAAAAAAAAATCTGGGCATGGTGGTGCACACCTGTACTCCCAGCTACTCTGGAGGTGGAGGCAGGAGAATCGCTTGAACCTGGGAGGTGGAGGATGCAGTGAGCGGGAATTGCGCCACCGCACTCCAGCCTGGACGACAGAGAAAAAATTGCTTCTCAAAAAAAAAATAAATAAATAAAACCCCAAAACAAACAAAAAACAGAAAAGGGCTTGTTATGAATGACAAAAGACTCTCCTTTACCGTTCCTATCACTTAGGGAATGTACAAGGGTTTTCAGAGCTCTGTGTCAGGAATCAAGTTGAAGACCAAAATTCGTAATTCTTATTCTATCACAGTATCATATCTCTCCACCTGCAGATGTCTGACTGATGGGCATCAACATTGTAGCAGCCAGGGACTGGGGGGAATGCCAGAGATAATTAGATGAAGGATAACGTAGACTCATTAGCAGGCAAACCTTTTCCAATTAAAAGATAAGTGAGACTGCAAAAGGATGCTTCAGGCAAATCCCTAGCAGCATTATCTTTGGAGCCACTTACCAGCCAACTACAAATCTGCAGGAGAGCGTGGATAGTAGAGGAATAGGGAGAGGGGTTGCACTGCATCTGGAGAGCATCTGGGGCTGTGTGAGACCAACACCAGGTCTTGGCTGCTTCCTTTGCTTTGGCAATGACCTAAGACTGAAAATGGATGAGTGGCAATTTGGGAGTCCAGCAAATGAATACATTGCCACAGGACACCCGTTTTCAGTGGGGTAAGTCAGGAGTAATTTCCTGTCTCATGCGACCTGACCCCATGGCAGTTATCATGAGACCCTTTGCAGGTGGATAAACACAGTCTGGAGAGGAATATTTCTCCATTTGTATTGGGACAGCAATACCTGAATCCAGGATGTTCAACGGTAATCTGGGCCTCTGCTTGTCAGGGAGAGGAAGAGGACATTCCCAAGACCTTACCATGGATTGACATAGAAACCAGAGAGTTCCGCATGCATGCACCTGCCTCAGGTCAAGGTTTCTCAGCGTGGTCTACTGACCTCTTGCATTAGACTCGCCTTAAGCACTGTTTAAAAATGGGATTCTTCCTGGCCTTAAGCCTATTTAAACAAATGAGATAGTTTTAAAAAATGCAGATGTAGAAAAATCTACAGGTTATGCTAAACAACAACAATAAAAAAAGAAAAAATAAAGCAAGCTACAAAACTGGATACAATCTAATTCCTTTGGGGTAGAAATGTTAAGAAGGACATAGTTCCTGGTATTGTAATATTTTTTTCTGGAAGAATACATTAGAATCTGTGATCAGTTACTTGTGAGATGAAATTCTTGGGGATGGGGGAGAGATACTTCTGGTTTTTATTTCAGCCTTTTCCGTTCTATTTGCATTTTAAACATGAACACATGTTACTTTCTTGCTTTCAAGTGTCAGCAGGGATTATCCGGGCATTGGGATTACATGCCATTTTCTTTTCTTCATGTTCTTTTTGTATTATGAAAATCAATTTTTAAAAATCCACCGGGCACGGTGGCTCACGTCTTTAATCCCAGCATTTTGGGAGGCCGAGGTGGATGGATCACCTGCGGTTAGGCGGTCAAGACCAGCCTGGCCAACATGGTCTCTACTAAAATTACAAAAACTAGCCGAGCATGATGGCGGGCTTCTATAATCCCAGCTACCTGGGAGGCTGAGGCAGGAGAATCACTTGAACTCGGGAGGCGGAGGCTGCAGTGAGCTGAGACCACACCATGGCACTCCAGCCTGGGCAACAAGAGCGAAACTCCATCTCAAAACTAAAAATAAATAAATAAATAAATAAGGATTTCCCACTTATTCGTGGTACCAGATTCTCTGGGGAGGGAAGCCATGGTTCCATATTTAACATGCACAATGATGTTTGGAAAGCCGACTCTGTTCCAGATGCTTCCAGATGGACACCTTGCCAAATGCTGGGGCCTCCTCAGTCAGCAGATGTTACTTTCTCTGGTGCCACTCAGGAAGGACAACACAGGGGCTCACTTATTTGGGGATGCCCATTTCAAAGGCAGTGCCTGAGCCTTATCCCCGGAAGAGCCTCTGACTTCCTTTTGGAGATCAGCTGGGGAAAGCTCTGTCTTTTAAAGACCTCATGTGATTAGGTCAGGCCTACCTAGCTAACCTCCTTATCTTAAAGTCAGCTGAGCAGTGAAATTCACAGCAGTGAAATTCATTGTATTCATGGGGATTATGCAAAGTGTATACTCTAGGCAGGGAGAGGGGCAAATGTTGGGTGCCATCTTTAGAATTCTGGCTACCCCAGGGAACGCTAAAGAAAACATTTCTACATTTTTACTGTTAATATGATACTTAAGATTTTTTTGTTTTTGTTTTTGAGACAGGGTTTCATTCTGTCACCCAGGTTGGAGTACAGTGGTGTGATCATGGCTCACTGCAGCCTCGACCTCCTGAGCTCAAACTATCCTCTCACCTCAGTCCTCCAAGTAGCTGGGCCTATGGCATGTGCCACCCCACCTGGCTAAGTTTTTATTTTTTATTTTTGTAGAGCTGGTCTTGCTAGATTGCTGAGGTTGGTCTCGAACTACTGGCCTCAAGCCATTTTCCTGCCTTGGCCTCTCAAAGTGCTGGGATTATAGGTGTGAGCCACTGTGCCCAGCCTTACTGAAGATTTTTGATGGGTACATTTTGATAGATACTATTATCCCTTTATTCCTAGTAGTTTGCATCTATGTTCTTAAGTGAGTAGGGCCTGAAACTTTTTCCTTATGTTATGTTCCTCTGGTTTGAATATTATTGCTTTTATTATTTTTTTCTCTCTGGCTTGAATATTAAGGTTATGCCAGCCTCATCCAGATCATGCAGAGTTGGTGAGTTTTGCTTATTTTTCTTTCTCTCTTTCTTTCTTTTCTGTTTATTCTCTGGAATAGTTAACCAATAGTGGGGATTATTGGTTCCTCTATGACGTGACGGTCCTTACCAATGTTAAAAGTTAAATTTAAGCATATACAGGATTTCAAGAGTTGATTTGAACAGATAGCGATTTATGAATTGGGCAGTACCAAACTGCAAGTGTCAGGGCTTTGTCCAAGACGCATGAGTGGGGAAACTTCTAACAGGTGTTCAAGGAAGCAAGACTAACAAGGTATCTGATTGGTTAAAATGGAAAATCCCTAGTTAGGATTGGCTAACTGTCCTTGCTAGGTTGGCTGGCAGTTTCTGATTGGCTAAGCTTCAATTTTGTTTTACTATTTACACTGAATTGGGTTTTGATTTGCTTATGTAGGAACCCAAGACACTAGGGCTGTCTCAATCTAATGGTGTCACGATCAATTTTTAAAACACTATCAATACCATCTGGGTCTACTGTGTATGTGCACAGGGGTGTGTGTGTGTGTGTGTGTGTGTGCGTGTGTGCACGCACTTCATTCAACGCACCAGGGGCTGTTCCTCAAGAACAGTTCTTTCTTGCATGTGGGTGTGGCCTGGCCCAAGATTTATACATCTTCCCCATATGTTATTTACCATGCATTTTCTTTTCCCTTTTTTGGTACTTTAGTGGATTGATTTTTATCTTCCTCTTTTTTCTCCTTACCCTTTGTTACTTTAGAATTTTTGAATTCAAGTTCTTGTCTGTATCTCCCTGTGCTTGCTTGCTTGCTTGCTTGCTTGATTGATTGAGACAGAGGCTCACTCTGGTGCCCAGGCTGGAGTCCAGTGGTATGATCTTGGCTCACTGCAACCTCTGCCTCCTGGATTCAAGCAGTTCTCCTGTCTTAGCCTCTCGAGTAGCTGGGATTACAGGCACGCACCACCACGCCTGGCTAGTTTTTGTATTTTTAGTAGAGACGGGGTTTCACCATGTTGGCCTCAAACTCCTGAGCTCAATAATCTGCCTGCCTTGGCTCCCAAAATGTTGAGATGACAGATGTGAGACATTCTCTCGGCCTCCATTTACTTTCTTTTAACATGCCTAGTTGACCTAATAATGGTGTTCAAAATTAATTTCCATCTCTCCTCTCCTCCCTGCCAATCAGAGGACCTTAGAATGCTTTAACGTCACTACTTGTCCAGTATTTTAGTATCTACCTTTGTTTGATACCGCCCAAATTCATCACTAGTATTGTTATTGCTTTTGTTTGTTTGTGTTTTACAGTCAATGGTTGCTTCCATTTTTCAACATTTTTTCTAATCTCTTTGCTCACCGTTGCTTCTTGTATCACACTCCTTTGGGAAGAGAAATTGATTGCCTTTGATTTCTCTTATAATATCTCTTCACTTAGAATCTATGGGGGCATTTTAGAATCTGTGAGGGGTTTTAGTTAGTTAGCTAAATAAAGTCTTTATTTAGCTCTGACTTTTGAAAGAGAAATTGAATTGCGTTTAAATGTCTAGGTTAATAGAAATGTGCATTTCCTTCAGCACTTATCCATCGAAAGATTCCTGCTTTGCATTGCATTCTCTGTAAGCAATCTAAAAACGCACACAGCAGCAGCTTCATTTCAGGTTTTTGTCCTTCTCTCTGGTTGTGTATACATTTTTTTTCATTTGTCTTTGGTGGTTTTCGATTTCAGTATAATATGATTGTGTGTGTGTTTGTGTGTGTGTCTATGTGTTGTTTTGCTTAAGATTTGGTATCCTCCTTTAAAGTGAACACTTGTGGAAACCAATTTTTTCACAGTCCTTGGGATTGGGGAGGGGTAGTTTTGGGATGACTCACACACATTATTGTGTGTGCACTTTACCGTGTACTTTATTGCTATTATTATTGCATTGTCATAGATAATGAAATAATTACACACTGCACCCTAATGTAGAATCTGTGGGAGCCCCAAGCTCCCACAGACAGTGGGAGACAGTGATGGATCATCAGGTATTAGATTCCCCTAAGTAGTGCACAACCTAGATCTCTCACACGTGCAGTTCATGATCCTGTGAGAATCGGATGCTGCCGCTGATCTGTCAGGAGGTGGAGCTCAGGTGGTAATGTGAACGATGGGGAGCGGCTGTCGATGCAGATGAAGCTTCCCTTGCTCACCTGCCACTTACCCCCTGCTGTGCAGCCTGGTTCCTAACAGGCCATGGAGTGATACTGGTTCATGGCCCAGGTACTGGGAGCCCCTGCTTTAAACTGTTCTTAACATTGTCCATCTCTTCCTCTCTCTGATTTAGATTTATTCTCCAGCTCATTGGTTAGTCATTGAGCGAATATCTGACTAAGTTGTCTGTTGAGTTTTCGATAGAAATGACTGTAGTTTTTATTTTGTAGTGGTTCAAATGGGTTTGTCTGGGTTTTTGTTGTTGTTGTTGTTGTTGTTGTTATATGTGGTTTTGGTTTTAATTTCTTCTTTTGGGTCTTGAATAAGGTTCGGCTGTTTTATATTATTTTTAAATGGTAGGGCTATTACATGAAGGTTCTGTTTCTCTCTGTCTATGGTGCCTGCTGACTGTCATGTATAGAATGCTGCTTTCTCTTAGACCTTTCAGCTTTTTCTCATCAGTCCTTCTCTGGTGGCTGCATTTTTCCTTGAGGATCTTAAGGGTCCTGATCATGGGAGCATATTTTTTTAGAGTAGTTTTACATTTATTTCTGTAACATCCTTTTAGAGTCACGTTACTGGAACCAGTTTTTATTTTGATGTTCACATTGGGGGTTTGCTAGCCAATGTAGAAAGTAGAAACTCATACCCCAACCTTTGCAAGGTATAGGCCCAAAGTTCCTTCCTTTTCTCTTCTCTTCTCTTCTCTTCTCTTCTCTTCTCTTCTCTTCTCTTCTCTTCTCTTCTCTTCTCTCTTTCTCTTTCTCTTTTCTTTTTTCTTTGCAGTTGTTTTTTTCTGAGACCAAAGAGAAACATACAAGCATCCTTTTTGTGTCTCTGTGTTGCTGCATAGATTTTTTTCCCCTGTTTCACCTATCTGCATAGGCAAAGACTTTTTTTTTTTTTTTTTTGAGACAGTCTCACTCCATCGCCAGACGCCAGGCTGGAGTGCCGTGGCGCGACCTCGGCTCACTGCAACCTCCACCTCCCAGGTTCAGGCAATTCTCTTGCCTCAGCCTCCTGAGTAGCTGGGACTACAGGTGCACGCCACCATGCCCAGCTAATTTTTTTGTATTTTTAGTAGAGAAGGGGTTTCACCATGTTGGCCAGGATGGTCTTGACCGCATGAGCCACCGCACCCGGCCAGGGAAAGACTTTTATGAATCTTGCATTTGTAAAATTTCACCCTCTGGTGTGTATGTTCCAGGGTCTCCCCTTTACCTCTGTGTGGACAGTGACACCCAGGCCCCTGTTTCTGGGACCCATGTTCACCCCAAGGCAACCTCTGAACTGGTTTTGGTGTTTAAGGCTCTGGTTTCTAGTTTCTCATCATTAATGATTTCCTTCCTTTATTGCAAGCTTGTATCTGCATTTAAAACATTTTTTGTTGTTGTTCATCTCATCCATCATTTCTAGATGTTTGTAGAGGGAGATTTTGGTTTATCTTTATCCTTAATCTTAATGGAAGCAGATACATCGCTAGTCAAAATCTAAATTTGCAAAACAGCCATGCTTTTATCTTTATTAGCTGGGTCCTTAGTGTTCTGGGCTTGGCCAGGGAACAGCCTTTCTTGTGCATCATGTCCTGGAGTGTCTTGTATCTTTCTCAAGACTTATAACTTGACATTTCCATAAATTCGACAATAAAATGAAAATACAAACAAATGTTCACAATCACCTAGAATGACAGCAGCGGATTAGGACTTCTGTCAGGCTCTTAGGCAGGGAGGGAATTTTCGAGTGGGAGGACTAATTTTATAACTAGTGCGTTCATAAGTGAATATTTTTGGATTATGAGCATGTTTATTTTCCTGTTCCATCTTGCAATATGGAGAAGTAATGGATGGATCCCACGACATGCTTTCCGTGTGTGTCTGTTGTGTTCGGAATCGTTAGTTAGGGGACTCACCACTGCTATAACAGAGGACTCCGATTAACCCTTTCACAGCCCATGGCTTATTTGGTGAGGCCATTAGATGTCCACTTTTAGGTGGGCTCAGCCTGTCCTATGAAAGACAGATGTACAGGTAAAGCCCAAATCTGTGGGCCCACATTTCCCACAGGGTGGAGCTAGCTCTGGTCAAGATCGGAATTTCCCGGGGTGCTAGGAAGAAAGAAATGCAGATGCTTATATTCTGTCTCTGATTTGCCTAAACTAACTCTCTGGTGGGTGGGGCCAGGGAATCTGCATTTTATCCATATATGCATAGCCAAGGAGTATTTTTAATCCCCAGGAGTATTTTTAATCCCCAGGTGATTAGTAGTCATAATATAGTGTGAGAAAGGTGGCCCTGGTGAGGTGGCAGTGGCAAAGCCAGTGCAGTCTTGAGAATCCTTTGGGCAAACAGTTTCTTTTGAGGTGGATTGGCAACTAACAGAGAACCTAGGGGTGTTAGGTTGCTTTGTGCTTGAGTATGGTGTGAGGAGAGGGCTCAGTCTCAGTGGTTATACAGTGGCTCAACGTTGGAGATGTCTTATGGGTTTTTACCCTGGTTTTCTGTTTCGGTGGTGGAGAGGGATGGTTAAAGGCATTTGGTGACATGAATGGAAAGCTGGGAAAAGAGGCAGGAGAAAATCTAATTGAGCATTAACTTCCTTGAGCTTTGTGTTAAGACATTGCCTGGATTTCAATTAAGTAAAGCACCTTTTTCCCCATCCCTGGTTGCTCATGGGTTGCCATGGCAGCAGGCCCGGTGCAATCTCTAGCCCACCTCCGCCACCTGCCTCTGGCATGGACGATTCTACAAGCCCGGCTGAGCCAAGACCTGACTCTGCAGACTCCGAGCTGCAGCGGCAAAATAAGGTACAGATGTTGGTGAGGAGGTCAGAACTTGCCGCTTCAGGTGGTTTATGGTGGGTAGACTCTGATCACTTCAAGGAAACATGATAGGCGGCTGTGCCTGGGTGGGATGTTGGGCTCTTGCTCACATGGTTTGGATTGGATTTGGGAGCCTTATGAGCAGAACCCACACTCACTCTCCCAGTGTCCAGGATCTGACTCTCTCTTTGGGCTTCCTTCGGGTCCTTCCAGAGCAGAGTCTGTCAGAGTTGAGTTGCATACACTGACACTTGCTCTTGTGTAGCTCCTGGCTTGGTAAATGGAGGAGATTATGGAATCTGTCATCCTAAAAGAGATTTCAAGAAGAGGAACATGGGGCCGGGCGCGGTGGCTCATGTCAGTAATCCCAGCACTTTGGGAGGCCGAGGCAGGCGGATCACGAGGTCGAGAGATCAAGACCATCCTGGCCAACATGGTGAAACCCCGTCTCTACTAAAAATACAGAAATTAGCCAGGCGTAGTGGTGCGTGCCTGTAGTCCCAGCTACTCAGGAGGCTGAGGCAGGAGAATCACTTGAACCTGGGAAGCGAAGGTTGCAGTGAGCTAAGATTGCACCACTGCACTCCAGCCTGGCAACAGAGTGAGACTCTGTCTCAAAAAAAAAAAAATAAAAAAGAAGAGGAACTTGTTCTTGGCAAAAGGTAATTTGTTCCATCTGGGGCAAGGTACATAAAATGAAATTATAATGACCAAGTGAAAATTTCCACTAAATAGTTAGCAAGAGGTCTGGGCTCTTGGGAGTTTATTTCTAATGGGTTTCCTTTGTGTTTTCCCCTGGATCTGTCTTCCTCCACTGAATTATGTTACCTGAAGTAGCAGTCAGAGCTGCAGACTCTCAAGCCCTTCCTGGGTCTACCATGGAGTCCAAGAATCTGTACTTCGCTCAAGCTCCCCAAGTGCTTTAGTGGGGTTTTCTTGTTATTGTTTATTTTGTTTTTTTGTATTTTGCATGCTCAAGCTCGTGAACCACTGTCTAAGATCCTTTACTTGGGCTGGGCTTAGTTCCAGTCTTCTACCATACAGCTACTCACAGTCTGCCCCCGCATGCACACGTGGCCTCAGCTTCCCACCTCTCTTTGTATAATAGGTGCCACAGGGTGAGTTGAGGATAACTCCCTCTCCATCTTCCAGGCCTGTGGTCCTTAAAACAAAACAAAACTAAAAACCTTAGTGGACAGTACTCATATGAACACTAGAAAAATCTGTTATTTCTCAAGCCTTCATTTTTCAGCAAGACATTTCTGCCAGTAGCTGAAATAGAAAGAATAAAAGCTCTCAGCAGCCACCTTGCTCCTTATTGAAACCTTTGCTGAATGGCATTTGTTTTCCCTTAGGAACTAAGCCGTTCTTCGTGTGTCCTTGTGGTCCCTGTCTAAGTAGGAACAGGATGGGAAAGGATGCTCCCAGCCTGGCAAATGTTTCTGCTCTGCCCCATTAATTCTTTGGGTTCACCAAGCAGGGTCTGTCCTTGAACATCAGGGCAGCCTCTTCTGTCCCCATTTTGATTTCACTCAGTCCCACTCTGTTTGATTCCTGATTTATTTCATTCCTTCTGTGTCAGAACTGGTTATTTTCTTGGCTCTCTTAGCTCCAAGCAACCTCAGGTCAGCCTTTGGCTGTCAGCCTCCCTTCTGACCCAACACTTCCGTCTCAGAAAACAGAGGCTTCAAGAATTTAGCCTCCCTGCACTGGGAGTCTGTGTGGAACCTTAAGTCTGTTGGGCATCTTGGCATGGCCCTGATTGGATTCATTAAAAAAAGACAGCCAGCTTTTAAAAATGCCATGGCCCCTGACTCAACGAAAAATGGCAGAGAAAGAAATGGGTTTCCCTTGCTGGTAGCTGCCTTTGAATGGGTTGATTCATAGTTTGGGTTTTTGTTTTTTCAGGAACCAGTTTTCCTCCTGACCGTTGCCTTTCTTATCATTCGTTTCTCATGAACAAATCCACAGAACACAGAGTGATGCTTGTTCTCCCTGGCAATTAGCTGTCTCATGCTATTTCATTAAGTTTCAGTTTCCCAGGTGAATTTCTAAAAGTCATATATATATATATATATATATATATATATACACACAATTTTTGAACAAAATTCAGCCTGTAAATAGAAAAATATTGGCTTAATGAAATAGCATTGTGTATATATATATATATACAGACTATGTATATATATATATCTCCAATTATATATATATATAATGTGTTGTATATAGATGCTGCATGTATTTATGCATGTATCTGTGTGTATACATATTATCCATCTGTCTATCTGTCAATCTGTCTATCAAGCATAGACTACCCTCGGTAACCAGCCAGCTAGCATACTTTAAGGATGCTAGCGACCTACTTTATTCCCATCTTCCTGGCTGCAACGTTTTTTAGGAAGTGCAAACTGGTGTCAATGTTAGCCTAAGTAAACGACGTGAGAGGAGTGCATCCGCTGTTTAAAAATAAAAAAGAAAGGCAAAGGGACTTCGTATTCCAAAGCAACGTAGACTGTCTTGAAGGGCACCAGCCCCCTCCTTTTATTGATGGAAAGTCTCTATTATCTTGAGCAGCAGGTGATCCTTTCTGAAAGCTGAAAATGTCAACACGAACGTGGAATTTCAAAAAGTGTCACCATGATAGCCAAGGCACGTTTTTACTCTGCTGACAGGGAGAATTGCCATTTGATGGTATTTGAAAATTCTACACCAAATCTTATCATATTCTAAGCATTTTTCTCTTCCACCATGGGCCTCTTGCCTTTTTGGATTTAAGTTAAAATGCATTAAGTGTACTAGATGCCATTACTCTTTATATTTTTATAAGTGTAATACTAGTTCGTTGTAGGAACTACAAAGTGTGGTTTGTGTTGTACGTGTTATGTGCTAGACAGGTCTTATATCTACTCTCATCCACTCTCCACAACAATCCTATAGAGTGGGTAATACTATTACTGTCGTTTGGCAAGTGTGTAAACTGGGGCACAGAGGGTATCAGTGAGCATCCCCAAAGATGCATAACCAGGAAATGGTTGCCCTGGCACGTGAACATGCGTGGGCAGAGAAACAGCTGCTTTACAGTGAGTGGATACAGGTGGCCCAGGTCCTCAGTCCCCCAGAATCATTCTTCCTGCTTTCTTTACAATGGCACCGATAGTCCTCCTTGTCATTACCTCAGAGAAAAAGGAAAAGACAGAAGCCGGAGGAAGTAAGACGAGAGGAACATGCTGTAAGCCTGCTATGAGCTTTTCACTTGTCTCCATGATCTGTGCCTGCTGGGAGGACTTGGAGGCATTTGCCCAGCAAGTCAGCAACTTATGCTGTCCCAACCTGTGGCCCTGCCTGCCTGCACCCACCGTCCTTTGATTTGATTGACAGTTCCCCAGAGAAAACAACAGACTGATAAACTGTGCCCAACTTTTAATCTGCATGTGAGCACATACATGTGTATATTCTGTCACACACACACACACACACAGTGCATATTCAGAAGAGATGAGTAAGGGGAAACTTCTGGGACTCACAGCCATTGTGACTTTCTTCCCTGGAACTCCTGGAAGGATCCACCAATGGTGGATCCCACGTCTGAATCACTTTTGCTGATCCTGGGATCCGGGAGATGGTGGCAAGACTAGCAGTCTAGCCAGAAACAAGGATGATCTGCCAGGAGTACCCACCATTTGTGCAGCATGACTCTGTAGTAGTGCTGCCCGTGGGTTTTCTTTCTATGCTCCACCACCCACCCTCAAGGCAAACCTTGGCAAAAGTTTGCCACGATCCCATTTGAGGTGTTCTTTTTCATGGAGAAAACCCAGCTTCGGAGAATTGTCATTCTTCTTTAGCTGGGACCCCATTCTTGTAGTTTCTTTTTTCCTTAACTGTGAGTGGCTATGCTGAAGTTTACCTTTGTGCTGTCTGAGCTGTTTCTTGAGTGGGGTTTTTTTTTTTTTTTTTTTTTTTTAAAGACAAAGTCTCACTCTGTCACCAGGCTGGAGTGCAGTGGTGCGATCTCGGCTCACTGCAACCTCCACCTCCTGGGTTCAAGAGATTCTCCTGCCTCAGCCTCCCAAGTAGCTGGGACTACAGGCACATGCCACCATGCCCAGCTAATTTTTATATTTTTAGTAGAGACGGGGTTTCACCATGTTGGCCAGGATGGTCTCAATCTCATGATCTTGAGATCCGCCCACCGTGGCCTCCCAAAATGCTGGAATTACAGGCGTGAGTCACCATATTCAGCTCTCTTGAGTGGATTAATAGCATGAAAATATTGTTGGGGAGATAGCTGATGAAGAAACAAACCTTTGGAGAAAATCATTTAGGCGCATTTACATAACGTGTAAATTTTGTGCATCTCGACAATTTGCTAATTACTCCTTATTTAAGAGCTCATGCTGAGTAAAAATGAGCCCCACCCAATCTATGAATGGTCCTCAGAGCCTTGATATGGCTTCACTTTCCTAGCCTTGTAGGTTACACTAACACAGGGATTATTATCTGCCTTGAAGGATACAGGTGCTCAAACTAACAACACATTGATCGAGGTTGAAAAAAAAAAAAAAAAGAATACAAGTGCATCAGTCCACTGCAGGTTGTCTGTGACAGAGTATATTTTGTGATGACCTTCACTCTCTTCTCCAGAAAAGGGTTGTCTCTGGTCCTCCTTGTGGAAGGCTGGTCCTTGGGCGGACCTAGGTAATTCAGTTCTTCGGGAAACAGAAAGCCTCTAGATTAAATCTCTGTGGATCATTGATGACCAAAAGATTTGAGTCTTAAAGGATCTTAAAAGTCCTGCTTTTATTACTCTGTATCTTGGATCAGACTTTTATTATGTCTGTATCTGGGATCAGATAATTTGCAGGCCACATCTAGCTTGCTGCCTGATTTTGTATTAATAAATAAAGCTTTATTAGAATACAGACATACCAACTCATTGACATATTGTTTGCGGCTGCTGCTGGGTGGCAATGGCAGAGCTGAGTAGTTGCAACAAAGCTGGAATAAGCCACAAAATCTAACATACTTTCTATCTGGACCCTTACCAAGAGAATTTGCCAGCCCTTGATCTGTATGTTTGTAAACTAGGCCTTTGGATAAATAAATGTTGGTCTGTCAGCAAGGTAGGATATTGCGGAATGAGGTTCTTAGCCTTGAAGAGGATCATGGACTCTTTAAAAGTTTGTGCAAAATGTTCTGTGTGGGTGTGTGTGGACTTTTTTTCAGGAAAGAGCATCCATCGGATCTCATAATTCATCTGACAAATATCCAGGTACCTACTGTGTACCTGGCACTGTGCTGCGGTTTGAGCAAGGCAGGCCCAGGTGCTTCTTCCTGCAGTTGATGGACATGAGAGGTGGTGGGCCTAGAGGCAGATGGCAGATGAATGATTCACTTGAAAACTGTGAAATATGATGGAAAATCGGACTGCCAAAAGACAGCCTCCCACTTCATACCCGCATTCTTTCTGCTATGTTATTGAAGCTGAGCTTGAAGAAATGAGGGCTCAGAGACCACTCATGAAGATAACATTTATACCACAGACGTCTCAGAGTAGGATGCATTGGCCTTTTGAAGTTCAGCCAGTTTTTTAAGTGGTGATTTAGAATTCCTGTTCAGCTCACTTTCACTAAGCACCAGAGCTTACTAGAGGCCTGGAAGGTAACTGGTTGTGCCTGACTTTGAAGTAATTTGGACAAAGAACATATCTCCTTTTTTCTTTTTTTGAGACAGAGTCTCAATCTGTCATCCAGGCTGGAGTACAGTGGCGCTATCTTGGTTCACTGCAAACTCCACCGCCTACGTTCAAGCAATTCTCCTTCCTCAGCCTCCCAAGTAGCTGGGATTACAGACACACGCCACCACAGACAGAGTTTCACCATGTTGGCCAGGCTGGTCATGAACCCCTGACCTCGAGTGATCAGCCTGTCTTGGCCTCCCAGTGTGCTGGGATTACAGGTGTTAGCCACCGCATCCGGCCAAGATTAAGATTTTTTTAAAAGTTGTCACCTCTGGGTGATGAATGATCTTTTAGTCTTCTGTTGTACTTGTTTTCTAAATTTTCTGTAACGTATGGGAATTTCTGTATTAACAGAAAATGTTTTAATAAATCTTAAGAGAAAATATTTTTTAAAAAAATTAGCGCACAATGAGACACCACTTCCTCTGGGCAAATGCATTTATTCCTCTTTAGTGGACACTCTTATTCTATGAGCAGTTGGAATGTGCTGTCCCTGAAGCTCATCTTGGGGAATTTCTTGGGCTAGAACAGAATTCTAGAAGCACTGGCACTGGAAATAGCTATTCTCTCCAACTCACAGGGGATGAGCGATCATTGAGGCGGGCTGAGTCAGAGGCTGTCGCGGCCCCGGAATGGGAGAATGTTTATGCTAGGGGAGGCCCTGAAGTCTATCTAATTTGGCTCATTTACAGATGGAAGCAGCTCAGACCTTTAGAGGTTGCAACCATTATTAGGGTTTCACACAGAAAACTGGAGATAGAATTGGCCCGTGAATTCTGTGCAGTGGATTCATTTGTGTCTTTCTAAAGGGGGAGGAAGAGCTGGGGTAAATTTGATGGAGTCTAGAATACTGAAGGCATCATAAACGGCCGAGGACGTGAATTAGGCTTCCTTAGGGTGGCTTTTCTCCCTCTCCTTCCTTCCTTTTCCCTCTCCTTCTCTTCCTCTGGCTGTTTAGCTCCCACATGCCTTGGCTGTGTTGGGAAATCTCCTCTTCCCCTCACCTTGTGAGTCTTGGTAGAAGGCAGACCTGCCTTTCAGGCTAGAACCTGGATTTCAGGCTGGGCGTAGTGGCTCACGCCTGTAATTCCAGCACTTTAGGAAGCCAAGGCTGGTGGATCACCTGAGAGGTCAGGAGTTCGAGACCAGCCTGGCCAACGTGACACAACCCCATCTCTACTAAAAATACAAAAATTAGCTGGGCCTGGTGGCATGCACCTGTAATCCCGGCTACTCGGGAGGCTGAGGCAGGAGAATCACTTGAACCTGGGAGGCAGAGGTTGCTGGGAGCCAAGATCACTGCATTCTAGCCTAGGTAACAGAGTGAGACTCTGTCTCAAAAAAAAAAGCTGACTCTGTCTCAAAAAAAAAAGCTGGATTTCAGACATTCCCTTTCTTGGGCCCTCTTGCAGCTACAGGTGACCTTGGCTTGGCCAGTCAGATGGACTTAATGAGAGATGGGGCTGCAGTTCCAGCAGGACGGGGCCAGCATTGTGTCAACAACCTAAGCTGAGGCATTTCATGTCCAGCACCGTGGACAGAGGTGCTGCCCCAAGGCTGTTGTAGTGGCATTTTGTCTGCGGAGCCGGAGGTCCTGGTCTCCCTTGTCCCTGCCTGGGTTCCCAAATAGCATCTGCAGCCCCAGGATGGGGAGCATCCCTTGAGGCCCTCAGTACCCTTCTGATGAATGAGTAGCTGGTAAACTCGCTCGGGTAAAACCTCAGCTTTCCTGGCCTTCTTGTAACGAAGAAAAGAAGCAAAACCTACATTTCAGGCATGTGCTCATCTTTTTCTTTCTCCGTTTTCCTCTCCAGTGATTATCCTGTGTTTGCCTATCCATTTTTTACATCCTGAAAAGCCAGAAAACCCATACATCCAGAAATGTCTATGGAATTTTAGTGCTATTTAAGGCATTTCAGTTCCACATTTTCCCTTCACTTATGTGACCTTTTA
The DNA here is from genome assembly GCA_963573385.1 of Cacajao melanocephalus. Classification (NCBI taxonomy): domain Eukaryota; kingdom Metazoa; phylum Chordata; class Mammalia; order Primates; family Pitheciidae; genus Cacajao; species Cacajao melanocephalus. The sequence goes on from CAUYLG010076445.1 coordinate 135,959, forward strand.
CAAAGGAAAGATTCTCGTTTTTAGTGTAGTTTAGAGAATAGAATACTATTTGCAAATGTAGCAATATATATACTGTCTTGATTGTAGCAACTAACAGTTTTCATGGATATTGTCATGTTTTGATTCCTGGCGACCAACTTCTAGGACAAGAGAAGATGTGGGAAATTATATAAATAGAGAGATGAGTTTGAGATATAGCCTTAGGGAAGTTATAAGAATTCCTTGGTTTGGGGGAATTTATTTTTCTGTCACCTCCTCTGCTGTGGTTGCATTTGCTTGTCTATCCCACGTGTGACAGCCCATATTCTCTTAAAAGAAAAAAAGAGAGAAGATTTTTATTTGATATAAGAAAATGGTTTCTGTCGGGGCATTCAATTACTTTCCACCGCCTAGTCTTAAATTCCTTTGCTGTCCCCTCTGTCTTTGAAACAGAAGCACATGTATCCTTTGGTGCCCAGATATAACTAAGGGTCAGGTATATCCCCTGTTCACTACCCTGAGACAGCTCATGGGACAGTAATAGTTAGACTAAAGTATATTTAGGTTCAGACCAACTACTTAGGTTCAGTCTAAAGTAGGTGGACTTTTAATATTATTGGACATTTCGGCTCTGTTGCCTGAGAGTAGAAATTATCTGACTTAGATACTTGGAACAAGGAACGTCATAGTAGGGGGGTCTGCTTAATGAATGAGAAATCTTTAGCAAACAGTGAACCCAGTTTTTTCTTCTGATATGCATTTAATATTCACCAGTTATGCAGATCCGTTTGTATCTGTGTTGTCACTAAGCAATTGCTTATTCATAAGCATCAGAGGTAAAGCATGGATGACTTTCCGTGCCTGGGAAAACATGGCTGACTACAATTGAATCAGCCTCCTTACACAGGAAGGATGTACTTGGACTAACTTGTAGTTGGGCAGTCTAAATCATGGATGTTCACAGTTTAGTTTGCATCAGAATCATCATGGGGTGAGTGTGGATCGGGAGGGATATGGCTTGAACAACACAGAGTCCTGAGCCTGTCCCCAAAAGACTGTATTAGCTCCCAGGTAGGTCCAGGAATCGGTGTTTTGGGAGCTCCCACCGTGACACTGCAGCAGGTGGTCTTCACCCAACACTTTGAGATGCAGCAGTCAAGGCTGTTCACCCTTCATCTTAGAACTAGAGTAGATGACAGGAGCATTGGTACCTCAAGGGCAAAGTGAGCCCCATGGCAATTAAGTTAATATTATCAGTTGATCATCAGCCCTGAAGTCGGTAGTATTCTCTTGTCCACTCCTCCTTGACCTGGTCATTGACAACCATGTAAGTTGAGGAAGAGGTTACCATGGGAAGGTTAGAAGTCCACTGCAAAGCTCTTACAAGTATTAATGTTCTCCAAAATGCACTTTCTCCAGTAAGTGTGCTGGGACTTTTTTTTTTTTTTTTTAAGCAAATGTCCTTTGCTGGTGGACCCTATGGAAGCTATAATGGCCTCCCTCCCATGGGGTATTTGCACTGACCGTGCATGTTCAGGGTGGGCTGAGAAGAAGTGAAGAGGTGGCTCTGGAGCTCATGTGGGATTTGTTTTTAGACCAAAATTAATTCATCGGGAGTGAGCTCATGCTCATGAAATGGTTGTTTGTGCCTTTATAAAGTAGAAGAGCTCACCTGGTAGGTGGACTTTTCATATTATTGGATATTTCGGCTCTGTCGCCTGAGAGTAGAAATGATCTTACTTAGATAGTTGGAACGAAGAACACTGTAGTAGGTGGTCTGCTTAATGGATGAGAAATCTTTAGCAAACAGTGAACTGAGTTTTTCTTCTAATATGCATTTAATTTTCACTGATTATGTGAATCTATTTGTATCTGTGTTGTCACTAAGCAATTGCTTATTCATAAGCATCTGAGGTAAGGCATAAATGACTTTCCATGCCTGGGAAAACAGGCGCTGACTACCACTGAATCAGCCTCCTTCCACAGGCAGTGTTTGACCTTCTGATAGTCACGTGTCTTGTGATTATCAGAATGATAAATGGAAATACCTATTATACTTAAAGAGCACATAAATAAGTTCATGATCACATCTCTTAAACTTCAGATGCTTCTCTGCCTAAAGGTTAGGAACTAAACATAATATATATTTTTATTGTGTTTCTATGAAGTTTTCTTGGTCTCCAGTGGAATCTTCTCCTGCCCTGGGCTACACATGGCTCATGTAGTACATCCTGCATGGATTTTACATGGAGACGAGTGTGTGGCTGCTCTCAGAGTAGAGTGAAGTCAGCTTGCCCAACTCCATAGAACTTGGGCCCTAAATTGGGCACAAGTAGAGCTGTCAATTCAAATACATGTTTCCTAGTTAAATTTGAACTTCAAATAAATAGTGAATACCTTGTAGCATAAGTAGATCCCGTGCAATATGTGCGACATACTTCCACTAAAACAACTTTGGTTTTATCTAAAATTTAAACGTAACTGGACATCCTGTCTTTATTTGCTAAATCTGGCAACCCTAGCAAGGAGCCTGTCCACAACAGATGCTTTGTATTTGTGCGCACCGATCACAAAACTGTGTTGTTTACAAGAATTCTCATGCTATGGGGGAAAGAAGACTAGAGAAGCTCTTGTACATCCTCTTCTTTTGAAAAGAGTGATGTTTCTCATACTGAGTGGGGAAAAGCTGGAAGCAATTCCTTTGGAAACTGGCACGAGACAAGAATGCCCTCTCTTACCACTCCTGTTCAACATAGTATCGGAAGTCCTGGCCAGAGCAATCAGGCAAGAGAAAAAAATACAGGGCAGACAAATAGGAAGTCAAACTATCCCTGTTTGCAGATGGCATGATTCTATATCTAGAAAACCCCATAGTCTTGGCCTAAAAGCTCCTTTAGCTGATAAACAACTTCAGCAAAGTGTCAGGATACAAAATCACTGTACAAAAGTCACTAGCATTCCTATATGCCAACAACAGCCAAGCTGAGAACCAAATCAGGAATGTGATACCATTCACAACTGACACCAAAAGAATAAAATACCTAGGAATACAGCTAACCAGGGAGGTGAAGGATTTTTACAAGGAGAATTACAAAGCAGTGCTCAAAGAAATCAGAGATGACACAAATAAATGGAAAAACATTCTATGCTTACGGATAGGAAGAATCAATATTATTGAAATGCCCATTCTGCCCAAAGCAATTTACAGATTGAATGCTATTCCTATCAAACATTCTTCATAGCTAGGAAAAAAATTATTTTAAAATTCATATGAAAGCAAGAGGAGCCCAAATAGCCAAGGCAATCCTAAGCAAAAATAAGAAAGCTGAAGGCATTATGTTACCCAACTTCAAACTATACTATAGGGCTACAGTAACCAAAACAGCATGGTACCAGTATAAAAACAGACACATAGACTATTGGAACAGAATAGAGAGCCCAGATATAAGACTGAACATCTACAACCATATGATCTTCAAAAAAGCTGACAAAAATAAGCAATTGGGAAAGGACTTCCTATTCAAAAAATGGAGCTTAGATAACTGGCTAGCCATATATATAGAAATTAAAACTGGATCCTTTCCTTACACCATATACGAAAATCAACTCAAAATGGATTCAACACTTAAGTGTAAAACCCAAAACTATAAAAACCCTGAAAGACAACCTAGGCAATACTATTCTGAACATAGCAACAGGGAAAGATTTCATGATAAAGATGCCAAAAGCAATTGCAACAAAAGCGGAAATTGACATATGAAATCTAATTAAACTTAAGAGCTTTTACACAGCAAAAGAAACCAGCAACTTTCAAGAGTAAACCAACAACTTACAGAATGGGAGAAAATTTTTGCAAACTCTGCATCTGACAGAGGTATAATAGCCAGCGTCTATAAGGAACTTAAACAAATTTACAAGAAAGAAACAACCCCATCAAAAAGTGAGTAGAGTACATGAACACTTTTCAGAAGAAGACACAGACATGGCCAACAAGCATGTGAAGAAAAGCTCAGCATCACTGATCATTAGAGAAATGCAAATCAAAACCGCAATGAGTGTCAGAATGGCTATTATTAACAAGTCAAAGAATAACAACTGCTGATGAGGTTGCAGGGAAAAGGGAATGTATACACTGCTAGTGGGAGTGTAACTTAGTTCAACCAACGTGGAAAGCAGTGTAACAGTTCCTCAAAGTGCTAAAAACAGAACTACCATTCAACCCAGCAATCCCATTACTCGGTATATACCCAAAGGAATAGAAGGCATTCTACCAAAAAGACACATGCACTCCAGTGTTCACTGCAGCACTATTTACAATAGCAAAGACATAGAATTAATCTAAATGCCCATCAATCACAAGTTGGATAAAGAAAATGTGGTGCATATATACCACGGAATACTATGCAGCCATAAAAAAGAATGAGATCATGTTTTTTGTGAGGACATAGATGGAGTTGAAGGCCATTATCCTTAGCAAACTAATGCAGGAACAGAAAGCCACATGCCACATGTTCTCACTTATAAGTGGACTTTAAATGATGAGAACTCAGGGGCACAAAGAGGGGAACAGCAGACACTGGGACCTGCTTGATTGTCGAGGGTGGGAGTGGGGAGAGGATCAGAAAAAGTAACTGTTGGGTACTAGGCTTTGTATCTAGGTGACAAAATAATCTGTACAACAAACCCCCATGACACAAGCTTACCTATATAACAAATCTGCACATGTTGCCCTGAACTATAATAAAAGTTTCTTAAAAAAGAATGCAGTGGCTCACACCTGTAATCCCAGCACTTTGGGAGGCAGAGGAAGGTGGATCACTTGAGATCAGGAATTCAAGACCAGCCTGGCCAACGTGGTTAAACCTCTGTCTCTACTTAAAATTCCAAAACTAGCCGGGTGTGGTGGTACATGCCTGTAGTCCTAGCTACTCTGGAGGCTGAGGCAGGAACCTGGGAGGCAGAGGTTGCAGTGAACCAAGATTGTGCCACTGCACTCCAGCTGAGGTGACAGAGCGAGACTCTGTCTCAAACAAACAAACAAAATGATGTTTTAATATTGAGAGAGACAATCACCTGAGAAAATTAGCTTTCAGGACCGTACTATATAGTTCCATAAGGAAAGCAGGTAATACTTTTTTTTTAAAGGCCCTATAATGTCTTGAAAAATCTCAAAAAGGAATTTTCAATTTTGAGACTAAAACTCCAACTTGGCCAATGATACGTCTGTCTGATGTGTAATAATGACACCTGCTGCTCTCAGCTAGGCCTCATTGACAAACCTAAGTGGATCACAGGAAAATTACCAGTGTCTCTAAGGAATTAGCTAATCATATTATCATTATTTAAAGAGGCCTTATTTGGGCAGTGGGCATCTTACAAAAGAAGAAAGAAATATTCCTAAAACTCTGAAAAATGTTCCACCCCACTCGTAGTCAAAGAAATCCACGTTAAGCAAAATGTCATTTCTTCCATAAATAAATGCACTTATTTGAAAATGAGAAATACCCAGGGCTAAGAAGTGGCATAATGAGAACTTGCAAACTCTGTTCATGGGTAAGTGACACAGCCTTCCTGGAAATTTATTAGACAATTGCATCATGGCACTTTGATCAACAGTTCAACTTCTGGGAACTTTGTCCACATTTCTGACTATTTGTATACATGAAAGGTTTTACAGTGATACTTATTTTTTTTTTTTACAAATTTTTTTTTTTGAAAGAAAGAAAAAGAGAGGAAAGAAAGTGAGAGTGAAAGAAAGAAAAAAAAGAATGTAAGAGAGAAAGAAAGAGGAAGAGAAAGAGGGAGAGAGAATGGGATTCTTGTTCTATTACCCAGGCTAGCATGCAGTCTAAAAATGGGTATTAAAAACCTCTTTTATGCCAATAATTGTGCTTAACAATGG
>CAUYLG010076446.1:0-23624 GCA_963573385.1 Cacajao melanocephalus
ATAAAATAAAATGTGGCACATACACACCATGGAATACTATGCAGCCATAAAAAAGAATGAGTTCATGTCCTTTGCAGGGACATGGATGAATCTGGAAACCATCATTCTCAGCAAACTGACACAAGAACAGAAAACCAAACATCACATGTTCCTACTCTTAAGTGGGTGTTAAACAATGAGAACACATGGACACAGGAAGGGGAACATCACATAATGGGGTCTGTTGGGGAGTAGGGGGGCTAGGGGAGGGATAGCAGGGGGTGGAGAGATTGGGGAGGGGTAACATTAGGAGAAATACTTAATGTAGGTGACGGGGGGATGGATGCAGTAAGCCACCATGGCATGTGTATACCTATGTAACAATCCTGCAAGATCTGCACATGTACCCCAGAACTCAAAGTAAAACAAAATAAATTTTTTTTAAAAAAAAGAAATTTTCAGGTTCAAAACTGGAACAGGAAGACACAGGGCTCTAGAAGGAAAGCTTCCAGAGGAGATGAAACAAAGGGGGACTAACAAAACATGTTTTGGAGAATTTGGGGGTAAGATTGAGACAAAAAATACAGACTAATTTTGAAGACATACATAAAGGAAATTAGATCTTCTTGGCTTTGTGGTGAACAATGTTTACCCAATTATAATTGTGTGAACACTATTGATGGCTTCCAGCTTTTTGAATCAACCTATAGACTAAGCACAGAAGACCTAATTTTTGTTGCAATTACTATTGTTGCAATAACTATTATTTTAGATTTGGTTTAACTGTAAAACCAAACAACTTTCCCTTAGATGTGACTGAAGCCTATTGCCCTTTGATGTGAACAGAGTCAGCTGTAAGTGGTCTGGGCCTGGTGCAGTGCCTCTCATCCAAAAGCATCCAAGCTGCTTCCTGACAAGACGTCCACCTCAGGACCCAGGATGGCTGCTCAAGCACTAGCTATAACATCCACATTCCAGACAGCGGGAAAGAGGAAGATATGGAGAAAAATGTGTCCTCTCCCTTTAGGGACATTTTCTGGAATTTATACTCAACACTTTGCTTACATCCTTTTGGCCAACCACATAGCGAGGTCTAGTCACAGAGACATTGAGAAAGGTAGATTCTATCCTGGGCAACTATATGTCCAACTAAAATAGAGATTCTATTACTAAGGAAGAGGGAGGGATGAATGTTGAGTGACAACAATCAGTCTTTGCCACAGTTATCATCCTTGACAATGTAAAATAATAGCAGAAATAGAAGATGAAAATAAGGAAGAGAGTTGAGGAAAAGAGTATAAGCCATTACAAAGCAAGGAGTTAAGAAACACTATGTTTACAAAAAAATTAAAGTACAAGTAAGAAATTTAAAATACTGTAGTGATACAGCTATTTGGCAGAGAAACAATGGAGAACTAGTACAAGGAAAGTTTAATGATAACTGTCTTGGTCGCTCTAGGAAACAGATCTAGGGAGGGAAGAGAAGGGAGGGAAAGGGGGTATAGGATAAAGATAAAGAGATACAGTGAGAGTCAACTTACTGAGATAAAAGAGTCCATGGATATAAAATACAAAGAATCCAAAAATTAATAGAAAAATCTTCATTTAGGGGTATAGGGAATGTCATTAGTTTCTGACTTAGAGACTTGGGGGTTTATTCCATTTATGAACATCCCACCTCTCACCAAAAAAGTTAATTTAGCCATGGTTCATATTCATGGAAGAAATAATGATGATATATCTTTATTAAGAAGTGAAAATTGAATTATACATAGAAAAGATGTGGTACATTTTACGTCCAAATTCTTTAAAACTTCCAAAAGTCCCTTTCAGAATCTCCTCAGGCTTCTTTATCCATCTCTTCATCTTCTTGTCAAACCTGCTTTTCTATAGGCAGTACTATTTGGAAAAAAGTTTAAACTACTTTTTTCCTTTTATATATCTACTTCACTTTCAGTATTAAAATATTATCCCAAATTAATATATTTTATGAGTATGTACACTCTATGATACTTAAAAAGTGATGTCACAATGTTGTCTTGTATATTATTTAATATGCTTGGAATTTCAGCTGCATTACAGGTTAATGTAATTTTGGCCAATGAAATTTTAGGTTTACAAAAGCACCTGAAAAGTTGATGTCATGGTGATGAAAGTGTGAACTGATAAATAAGATGACAACTAATGCCAAATGTGACTGTTTTATTGGATTACTTTGACATACATATATTTCTAAGAAAAATAGCACATATTTCGCGAACAATGCCATGTCTGAAATCTTTCTGTTTTGTGTAACATCAGCAGAATAGAGCCTAATGTCAGCAATGTTTTCTTGGGCTAGTCATATCTCATGGAGGGAGGATGTCAGCTTGCCAAAGAGAATATTACATGCCAAGCGCTGAAATATAATCTACTGATTCTTGCCATTCAACAGTATGGTACAACACTCATTCACGAGAGGTGGTAACAAAAAGAAGTTATCAGTCTCATGGGTGATCTAACAAAGTTTATCTCTTAATTATGAAAGATTGGCTTTCTGTGGAAATAATTTAGCAAATAGCTTTTGTCCATCCAACAGACCTCTAAACTTTAAGCATGAATATTAAAATATGTGAAAACATGCATATGCCCTATCGCATTGAGTTTCCAAAAATATTAAATTTTTTTCCCAATTAAAATGCCCTGTGTGACAGATGCCTCTAAACTGAGAATTTTTAGGAAGTCCAGGATTACAGTAGCAAAGCTTTTAGTTGACTCTTGACTTAGTAATGACTAAACAACTTTGTTCATGCAAAAGGTCAGACTTCTTTAGTAAGTACAGACATGCAAATGTGTTTACTTGGGGAAAGGATTTGTCTTTTTCTTTTTTGAGACAGGAACTTGCTCTGTCACCCAGGCTAAAATGCAGTGGAGTGATCATAGCTCAATGTAACCTCAAACTTCTGAGCCCAAACAATCCTCCACCTCTGCCTCCTGAGTATCAGTAACTGAGACTATAGGCACATGAAACCATGCCTGGCCAGTTTTTAAATTTTTTGTAGTGGCCAGGCACAGTGGCTGGCCCACACCTGGAATCCCAACACTTTAGGAGGCCAAAGTGGGCAAATTGCTTGAGCCCAGGAGTTCAAGATGACCCTGGGCAACATGGCAAAACCCCTTCTCTGCAAAAAAAAAAAATTCAAAAATTAGCCAGGCGTGGTGGCACTGCTTGTAGTACCAGCTACTGGGGAAGCTGAGGTGAGAGGACACTTGAGCCAAGGAAGTGGAAGTTGCAGTGAGTCATGATCATACCACTGTACTCTAGCCTGGGTGACAGAGGCATATCCTGTCTCAAATAAATACATACATACATACATTTTTTGTAGCGCTATATTGCCAAGTCTGGTCTTGAACTCCTGACCTCAAAAGTTCCTCTGCCTCAGCTTTCCAAAGTGTTGGGATTACCATGAGCCACTGTGCCCAGGCAGAAGAATTTTTATTAAACAGCAAAGGACTAAAGAGAATTTCTACAAACAACTCTCCTAAGGAAAACTTTGTTATTCTTAGTTTCTTTTCATTGTATATACTTTGTTTTGCTATAATCATCAGGAAGAAGTCTGCCCTTCAGAACAGCTAGGCTTGTTCAGAATTGCTGACTAGAGAATATTTCATGATATCCCTTGATTGTTAGAACAAAACATTTTAAGGAGTGAGTTTATTCTGTAGAATTCTCTGAACTTTGACTACAATTTAGACATTTATCTACAGTTTAGAATTGTTCTGACTCTATTGGGTAAAATTGCTCTCAAAAGAAACATGGTCCTTGAAGAGACTTACATATTTATATTACACTTCATTCATTACTTTTTGCTTTTTCCTTATTTCTAAGTTGCAATTTATAGATCATATGTGAGGTCACAGTAAGCCCAGTATTGTATATGTATAGTCTCTTCTATAAGAAATCAAGACTGTCTTGTGGTTTTGTTTGTTTTTGTTTTTGTTTGAGACTGTCTTGGTCTGTTGCTCATGCTGGAGTGTAGCGGCACAATCTCAGCTCACTGCAATCTCCACCCCTTGAGGTTCAAGCAATTCTCATGCCTCAGCCTCCCGAGTAGCTGGGATTACAGACATGCACTACCACACCTGGCTAATTTTTGTCATTTTAGTAGAGACAGTGTTTCACCACGTTGGCCATGCTGGTCTTGAAATCCTGGCCTCATGTGATTCGCTGGTGTTGGCCTCCCAACATGCTGGGATTGCAGATGTAAGCCACCACGCCCAGCCTGTCTTATGTTTTTGAATGAAACTTCACTCCTTCATTTCAAGATGACATGTTTTAAATATTTAGAATACAGGTGGTGAATGATCTCTCAGATTTCAATGAGAAAATCTACCTCTGAAAAGCATCTCCCTCAGCTTACTCTCTTAAATTTTAGAGTTGCTGTTGTCTACTTCTCAGTTTCTTATTCTTACTTTAATCAGTCTTTGTGTAAATTGATCTGACATATGGTTGTAATCTTATCCTTTATGCAAACAACTCCACTATCTAGTACCATAAAACTGCCTACTTAGTTGCCTGCCTCAATGTCCCAGAGATTCGTAACTAAACTTATATCTTTCCCTTATATTTTATACTCCATGCTGTGAGTCTTATATATCAGTAAATGACACTCCCATCACCTGACCTAGAAACCAGGTCTATAAAAGTCACCCTAAAAAGTAACTTCCAGGAGGTGGAGCAAGATGGTGGAATAGAGGGTTCCACCAATCATCCACCCTGCAAGCACACCAATTTAACAATTATCTATACCCAAAAAAAGCACCTTCATAGGAACCAAAAATCAGGTGAGCCCTCACAGTAGCTAGTTTTAACTTCACATCTCTGAAAGAGACAGCTGAAGAGGCAGAAAAAAGTCTTGAATTGCGGACATCACCTCTCTCCCATCCCCCCTGCAGCTGTGGCCTGGTGTAGAGAGGAATTTGTGTGCAGGGGAGGAGAGTGCAGCCATTGTGAAGCATTGAACTCAGGGCTGCCCTGTTATTTAGCAGAAGGCAAAACTGGACCAAACTCAACTGATGCCTGCCAATGGAGGGAGCATTGAAACCAGCCTAGTCAGAGGAGAATCACTAATCCCAGCAGTCTAACTTGAGTTCCCACAAGCCTTGCCACCATGGACTAAAGTGCTCTGAGACCTTAAACAAACTTGAATGGAAGTTTAGGCCACGAGGACAGCAATTCCTAGGTGAGTCCTGATAATGAATTAGGCCCATACCCGGTGGATTGTGGGGGACACACAACCTACTGAGACACTAAATTGGGTGCCTTACAGGGTGCTGGCATCATCCCTCCCTAACCCCAGGCTGTACAGCTCACAGTTCCAAAAGAGATACCTTTCTTCCATTTTAGGTGAGAAGAGGAAAGAGTGGGGAGGACTTTGTCTTGTACCTCGGATACCAGCTCAGCCACAGCAGGATAGGGAACCGGTCAGAGTTGTAAGGTCTCTTTTCCAGGCCCTTGCTCCCAGACAATATTTCTAGACACACTCTGGCCCAGAAAGAAGCCTGCTACCTTGAAGGGAAGGACCCAATCATAGAAGGTTCATCATTGCTAACTGAAGAGCGCTGGGCCCTGAAAAACCAGCAGCAATACCCAGATAGAATATCGTGGGCCTTGGGTGAGCCTCTGAGACTTGCTGGCTTCAGGTGAGACTCAGCTGTGGTGGATATACCGTAAGACTCCTTCTGCTTAAGAAAAGCAGAGGGAAAAGTAAAGGGGACTTTGTCTTGCACCTTAAGTACCAGCTCAGCCACAATAGGGTAGCACCAAGCAGGCTCTTATGGCCCCTGATTCCAGGCTTTGAATCTTGGATGGCATTTCTGAGACTGTCCTGTGCCAGAAGGGAACCCACTGATCTTAAGGGTGAGTCCTAGGCCAGGCAGCGTTCACAGCAGTCTGACTAAAGAGTCTGTAGGCCTTAAAGGAATATCCACAGTAGTCTGACAGTACTCTCCATGGGGCTGTGGTGGCAGTGGCCATGGGGTAAAACTTCTCTGCCTTTGGCAAGGTGAGCAAAGAGTGAAAAGGACTGTGTCTTGTGGTCTGGGTGCCTGCTTAGCCACAATACAATAAAACGCCAGGTAAACTTCTAAGGTTTTTTACTTTGGTCCCTGGCTTCTAGATAGCACATATGGACATGCCTGGGGGAACTTGCCTTCCCTGAGGACATGAGCCTCATTGGCTTTGCTACTTGCTGATTGCATAGCCCCAAGGCCTTGAGCAAACATATTGGTAGCCAGGGAGTGGTTACAGCAGGCCTTGGGCAAGACCCAGTGCTGAGCTGGTTTCAGGTCTGACCCAGCACAGTCCTAGTGGTGGTGGCCATAGGGCTGCTTGTGTCACTCCATTTCCAGCTTCAAGTGGTTCAGAACAGAGAGAGACTGTGTTTGGGAGAAAGCAAAGGAAGTGAACAAGAGTCTCTGGTTGGTAATGCAGAGAACTCTTCTGGATCTTGTTCCACACCATCAGGGCAATACCTCTATGAGTCTTAGATGACAGCTTAGATGAGAACACCAGTCCTTTTGAATTTCTGGAAAGCCTTTCCAAGGATGGGTACAAACAAGTCCAAGCAGTGAGGACTACCATAAATACCTAACTCTTCAATGCCCAGACACTGAACACATCTACTAGCATCAACACTTCCCAGGAAAACATGACCTCACTAAATGAACTAAATTAAGAGCCAGTGACCAATCCTGGATAAACAGAGATATGTGACCTTTCAGGCAGAAATTTCCTAAACAGGTACAGCTTAGAAGAAAAGTTGTACTTTGAACCGGGGAAAAAGTCCAAAACTTGATCAGACCAATAGCAAGTAACAAGATCAAGGTTGTAATAAAAAAAAATCTCCCAATAAAGAAAAGCCTGGAACCTGATGTCTTCACTGCTGAATTCTACCAAACCTTTAAAGAAGAACAGATACAAATTCTACTCAAAGTATTCCAAAAAATTACCCTGATACCAAAACCAAAGATACATCAAAAAAAGAAAATTGTAGGCCAATCTCTCTGATGAATATTCGTGCAAAATCCTGAACATAATACAAGCAAATTGAATCCAACAATACATTAAAAGTATTATTCATTATGACCAAGTGTAATTTATCCCTGGGAGGCAAGAATGGTTCAACATACACAAATCAATGTGATACATTCATATCAACAGAATAAAGGACAAAAACCATATGATCATTTTCAATTGATGCTGAAAAAGCATTTCATAAAATTCAACATCCTCCTTGATAAAAACTCTCAAAAAACTGAGGATAGAAGGAACATAAGTCAACCTAACTAAAAGCTACATACAACAGACCACAGCTAATATTATACTGAATGGGGAAAAACTGAAAGCCTTTTCCATAAAATCTGGAACATGACAAGGATGCCAGCCTTTATTATTCAACCTAGTACTGGAAGTCCTAGCTAGAGAATCAGACAAGAGAAAGAAATAAAGGGCATCCAAACTGGAAAGGAAGAAGTAAAATTATTCTTATTTACAGGTGATATATTTGGAAAAACCTAAATGCTCCACAAGAAAACTATTTGAACTGATAAACAAAGTTAGTTAAGTTCCAGGATACAAAATCAACATACAAAAATCAGTTTGCATTTCTATATGCCAACAATGAATAATCTTAAAAGAAATCAAAAAGTAATCTCATATACAATAGTCACAGATACAATAGTCACAAATAAAATTAAGTACCTAGGAATTAACTTAATCAAAGAAGTTAAATATTTCTATAATGAAAATTATAAAACACTGATGAAAGAAATTGAAAAGGACACCAAAGCATTGAAAGATATTCCATGTTCATGGACTGGAAAAATCAATGTTGTTAAAATGTCTATGCTACCCAAATCAACCTACAGATTCAATGCAATCCCTATCAAAATGCCAATAACATTCTTCACAGAAATAGGAAAAACAATCCTGAAATTTATATGGAACCACAAAAGACCCAGAAGAACCAAAGCTATCGTGACCAAAAAGAACAAAACAGGAGGAATCACATTACCTGATTTCAAACTATACAACAGAGCTGTAACAAAAATGGCATGGTACGGGCATAAAAACAGACACATATGGAATAGAACAGAGAATGCCAAAACAAATCCACTTACTTACAGTGAACTCATTTTTGACAAAGGTGACAAGAACACACAGTCACTTCAATAAATGATGCTAGGAAAACTGAATATCCATTTACAGAATAATTAAACTAGACCCCCTATCTCTCACCATACACAAAAATCAAATCAAAATCGATTAAAGACTTAAATCTGAGGCCTCAAGCTGTAAGACTACTACAAGTAAACATTGGAGAAACTCTCCAGGACATTGGTCTGGGCAAACATTTTTTGAGTAATACCCAACAAGTGCAGGCAACCAAGGCAAAAATGGACAAATGAGATCATATCAAGTTAAAAAGCTTCTGCACAGCAAAGGAAGCAATCAACAAAGTGAAGAGACAACTCACAGAATGGGAGAAAATATTTGCAAACTATCCATGTAAAAAAAAAAGATTAACAACCAGCATAAAGATTTGCATATTAAAAGATTAAATGATTTCATAAGAAAAAAATCTAACAATCTAATTTTAAAGTGGGCAAAAGATTTTAGATTGTTAGATTTAAAATGAATAAACATTTCTCAAAAGAAGACATATAAATAGCAAACAGGTATATGAAAGGTGCCCAACATCACTAATCATTAGAGAAATGCAAATTGAAACTTCAATGAGATATCATCTCACCTTAATTAAAATGGCTTATATCAAAAAGTCAGGCATTAACAAGTGTTGGCAAGGATGTGGAGAAAAGGAAACCCTTGTACACTATTGGTGGGAATGAATTAATATAACCACTATGGAGAACAGTTTGGAGGTTCCTTCAAGAAACTAAAAATTGAGCTACCATATGATCCAGCAATTCCATTGCTGGGTACAAACCCATAAGAAAAGAAATCAGTATATTGAAAAGATATCTGCACTCCCATGTTTGTTGCAGTGCTGTTCAAAACAGCCAAGAATTGGAAGCAACCTAAATGTCCACTAACAGATAAATGGATAAAGAAAATGTGGTACTTATAGACAATGGACTACTATTCAGCCATAAACGAAAGAATGAGATCTTGTCATTTGCTACAACATGGATGGAACTGGAGGTCATTATGTTAAATGAAATAAGCCAGGCACAGAAAGGCAAACATTGCATGTTCTCACTTATTTGTAATATCTAATAATCAAAACAATTGAACCCATGGACACAGAGAGAAGTATGGATATCAGAGGCTGAGAAGGGTAGTGGGTGAGGTGGTGTGGGGTAAGGATGGTTACTCAGTTAACAAAAAATAATTAGAATAAGACCTCATATTTGATAGCACAACAGGATGACTGTAGTCAATGATAATTTAATTGTACATTTTAAAATAACTAAAAGAGTATAACTGGGATTGTAACACAAAGGATAAATGCTTGAGGGGATGGATATCCCATTTTCTGTGATGTGATTATCATGGATTGCATGCCTATATCAAAACATCTCATGTAGTCCATAAATATATGCACCTACTACATACCCAGAAAAATTAAAAATTTAAAAAGAGTAACTTCCAAAGAAAAAGAAAGGCTTATCCTGTGTTGCAGTTTGTCTCATTCCCCAAGCACCCAAGCAGAAAATGAATCTTGTGACTTTGTTATATAATAGTGACCCCAGCAGAGCCCAGCAGAAATATGATACGAGGAGCTGAAGATGTCTCCAATCCCATCTCCATTGTCTCACCTCCTACACATAGGGGAATCTATTTTTCTTAAGCTTCAGGGAGGGTTTTGACTGAAAGAGGAAGGACATGGGTCCCAGGACTCACGAGAGATAGTGAGGTAGTATGGAAATGAGGGAGGTATCTATTTGTCACCCAATTCAAAGAGGTAATCCAGAATCTTGATAGAGAATGGGATACAAGCAAAAGCCAAAAAGCAGGTGCTGTTTTGATGACGGTGATAATAAGACATTCAATAGTTCTGGTCTCATCACTTCACCCCCGGATAACCTGCATTTGCCGATTACCTGGTTTTTCTCTATCTCATGACACCCCTTCAACTGACCCTCCACAAAGCTACCAGAGTAGTCTCTCCAAAGAATCAATTTAATAATTTCAGTCTCCTGTTCATGACACATCAAATGCTGTCCATACCTTTACTGGCATATCCAATTTACATCCTACTCTTCCTGTCAGTCCCAATGCTTGACTACAACAAATCACTGGTAGTTACTTGAATACACTCTACTATTTCATGCCACCATCATTTCACATAGCTATCCCCTTTTCTTGAGTCCCATCCTTTTTCTTCCCTACACACCAATATGCTAACATTTATTTGTTCTTTAAAATTATTCAGGCATTGCCCTGCAAGGAAAGCTTTTCCTGTTCCCTAGAATGATTTATATATCCACCATCTGTGTCCCCAAAGCACTCTGCATTTACCTCCACCACTCATCCACTGTTACCTTGCTCTCACTCCCATGAGAATGTAAGACTGTCAAGGTCTTTGAGAAAGTATTAGTCATCTTTCTTTAATCCCTGTACTGTCTGCTACATAATAGATACACAATAAATTTTTCTGCATAAACAATATAACATTGTTTTCATAGAAACATATTTTCCTAGTTCCAAACAAATTGATATACAAATATATTTTGTGAACTCAATCTGTTCATAAGTTTTATGGGCTCTATTACGGGAAATTGAAAGTCACTTCGTATACCACACATGAATAATCAGTTGTCAAACAGAATACAATCAAATACACCAACTCCAAAACTGAGGCCAATATAATTTAACTTTTATTAATTTGGCACCTTCTTCATATCTTGGGATGCCTCATAGGCATAATCATGAATATCAATTTCTATTGTATTATACATAAAATATGCTTACATAATGATAAAGATTTTTAGCTTTGATGCCAGAACATTTGGTTTATTAACATTTATTTTTCCAAAAGTAATGCTAAGTTGTATGCTGCACATTTCACAACGAATGATCTTAGCTATCTATAGCTGCTACCAAAGCAAACTTCCAAGAATCTTAAAACAAATGTATGGTGACATCACCGACACCAACACAAATGCATTGGAACTGCAATGAAAGTCACCTTTCTTTTGTCAAGTTTTAATTTTGATAAATATGTTTCCAATGTGAAAAACGTCTGTGCTATAAAGAAATTTCATAAAACGCCCTCCAGGTCTAAACTAGAATAGAAATTTCATAAAACGCCCTCCATGTCTAAACTAAAAGAAATAGAAATTTCATAAAACGCCCTCCAGGTCTAAACTAAAAGTGCACAAAATATCTACTTGTTGAAGATTATTTGTTCAACTTGCTAATGGCTAATTATTTTTAAAAATTAATATGCAGATCCAAAGGGCAAAAGTAGCCCTTTCTCTGCCTTGCTAGGCATCTCCTATGATCAGAAATACTGGATTTGTATTTTTCCAAATAAGTGTAAAAGGGTTCTTCCTAAACATTGTGCTAGACACACAACATCTAGTAAAAAATATTATCATTATAGAAAAATCCTTTATTTCAATGGATTGTGTGTGCCCTGTGCACAATTAACTGTCTCTTCATATTATGATTTGAAATGCCTTTCACATTAAGGCATGTGTTATTTTATGTATGAAAATGAGGCTATTGAGCTGCCAACAGTGTGACTTGCATTTTGAGCTGTTTTTCTAAACAAGAGTAATAGGTTTCCTTTTAGCTGCCCATGTTTTGGTCAATGACAAATACGTGTGAGATGGCTACCTGGAATTCTAGTATTGTTTATATCCACATAATAGAGATTTATTCTGCATAATACAATTCATTTGAGACAGAATATTTTCAAAGAACAGATCTCAGGAGAACTCACTCACTATCCAAGGACAGTACCGAGGGGAACGGTGCTAAACAATTCAAACTGGATCGCAGGAGATCCAGGAGGTCCTTTCAAAGCAGGCTTCAACCAAGAGAGCTAACCTTAGAGATACACTAACTGTCTTAGTCCATTTGGGCTGTTATAACAAAAATACCATAGACTTGGTGGCTTACACAACAAACATTTATTTCTTACATTTCTGGAGGCTGTTCTGACAGATTGGGCATCTGGTGAGAGCTCTATTCCTGGTTCATAGACAGCAGTCTTCTTGCTGCATCCTCACATAGTGGGAGGAATGAGGGAGCTATCTGGGGTCACTTTTATAAAGACACTAATATGGTTGTGATCTGTGTCCCCACCAAATCTCATGTTGAATTGTAATTCCCAGTGTTGGAGGTGGGGCCTGGTGGGAGGTGACTGGATCATGGGGGCAGAATTCTCATGAATGATTTAGCACCATCCTCCTTGGTATCGTCCTCAGATAGTGAGTTCTCCTGAGACCTTGGCCTTTAGAAGTATGTAGCAAAAGCATGCCTGGTCCTCCACCCTCTCTTGCTCCTGCTTCGCCCATGTAAGATGTGCCATGCAAGACTTCCCCTTCTCCTTACACCATGATTGTAAGTTTCCCGATGCCTCCCCCGAAGCAGAAACCTCTTTGCTTCCTGTACAGCCTGCTGAACCATGAGCCAATTAAAACCTCTTTTGTTTGTAAATTACCCAGTCTCAGATATTTCTTTGTAGCAATGTAAGAACGAACAAATATAGTCACTAATCCCAGTTACAAGAGCTCGACCTTCATGATTTAATCACTTCTAGAGGTCCTACCTCTAAATACAATAACACCAGGAATTCAGTTTCAGTATATGAATTTTGGGGAGGACATACACATTCAATATATAGCACTAACCATAACTCAACAAAGCAAATTGTACATTGAGAATGCACAATTCTGAATGTGATATGAATGCTCCCATATCACGGTGATGTCAATATTATGATCATGGTTGTTCTTACCTAAAAATTAAATTCCAAAGCTCTAGTCATTGGTAAATGCTGAAAACTTCTAAAAGAGCAAAGCCAAAAGAACCATTAAATTAGCACATACTTCTATAATATGAAACTAGTCCTCTGATGCACATAAAAACTTGGATGATATTTGTCACCATTTAACATTATGTCTTCCCTTTTCAGGCTGTTTTTTCCAGATAAGCCTTTTTTTCACACTCCAAAATTTTTTTATTAGCACTTCTCCATGAAATGGGCCTTCTTATTTTTAGCTTTGCCTAGATTAAATTCCCTTTGATGTATATTTCAAGCTTCCCCCTTTGACTAGCTCAGCGTTATAGACCTCACTGAATCCTTATTCAAATGGCAGGCACGACACTGCTCCCTTCTCTAATCACAGCGGCCATCCTCTAACAGAAGCTATACTAAGACTCCCAGAAAAAAAAATTATATTTAATCTGTGAGGAGAAATTTAAGGTGGCAGGATTTCATTTCTCTAATGTACATACATGTGTATAAGATACAAGAAACACAAAAAGCGCTGCTTGAAGCTTTTTGTTTTGTTACAAAAGCAATACATAGGACCTATGTATTGAATTACAATTATTCTGGCTTAATTTGACTACTGCGGGACATGGAATGCAATGTCTAAGGAACACCTACAAAATGAAGTTTGAATGAAGGACTCAGATCTCAGATAAACACAAATTGGGAGGTAATGATATAGCAAAATTAATAAAATTACTCCAGCCTTCATCCTCTCTATCAATAGAGAGACCTTTATTTACTTAACTTGCTATTTTCAAAGGAAGCATTATGAGAGAAAATTAAAGAGCTATAAACCTATAAAAAAGGAATTTTCATCCAGATAAAGGAAATAGAAGCACCTAAGCCCTAGGAGTTTGAATAAGTATTTCTTCAAACTTATGCTTTATGCATAGCTGATAATAAAAACTCAGTCTAATAAATATATTTACCAAAAAAATGCTTTCTTAATCCTCTTCATGTTATACCTTATTTCCAAGTCGAAAATTAATATTTCCACTAGGGGCTTAGGTTTTACCACAGCTCATCTCTAATGTATCCAAATTTACTCTTCAATTAAACTTTATAAACTTAGCACTCAGCTATCTCAAGGGCTGGCAATAGATGCCCTAGGGAGAATGAGTATATATAAAATAGTGGTTGCTGACTGTTAGATCCTATGAATTAGATAGCAGTCACTGGTTTCATTTATAGCTTAATGGATGAATGAGATCCTATGAATTAGATAGCAGTCACTGATTTCATTTATAGCTTAATGGATGAATGAGACATGTACCTCAATATATATAAAAGGCAGAAGAATAGGAGCAAGATTGGAGGCATAAAGGGCTGTAAGAGTCAAAGTTGAAAGAAATTCCAACAGATTAGGGAACTGTTAAGATTTTCCTGAAAAAAAAATACAGACTAATTGAGATGTATCTTAAAAGTTGACTATGAATTGTAAAGACAGACAGACAGACATAAGGAATCTGTAAGATATAAGGAAGTTGAAGTAAAAAGAAAAGAATTTCAGTGGCATGAGGTATGGAGAGACCAATAATAGCAACCTGATTTGATTGAACTGTAAAGTTCAGGAGAAAAAAGAGAATGGGAAAATAAGCTAGAAAGAGGTAAGCCAAGGTAATGTCATGGGAAGGAAAAGAAGGAACGTGTACTTTCATAGAAGTGTACAATTTTATAGTTGAAAGGAACAATAGAGCCATCTAGAACAACCTGCTGATTTTTCAGTTGTAAAAACAGAGACCCAGACAGAGAACATGAATGACACCACTCGATAGTGGCAAAGCCATGATATGAATAAATGTCTCCAGACTCCCGATCCAATGCTCCTTCCTCTCCTCCGCTTCTGGGTAGAGAGGAGACAGGCTTAGAATTATGTTAGGCAAAGATCACCCAGCAGCATCTGAAGAATAGATTGAAAATGAGAAAGAAAAGAAGCAGAGATTCTATTTAGAAGACCTAATAGGCTAGTCTAGGTGGGAGATAATAAGAGCCTGAGCCAAAGTGAGAGTAATGAAAATAGAAAGGCGCAGACGGATTTGAGTAGCATTTCTCAAGCCAATAATTCTGTGGGGTTAATGAGTGATGAGAGGGGGAAAAATAGTTCTTGTTCATTTAATTTTGAAAGTGCTAGGTTAAACCAAGATAAATATCTTCACAATAGGATTTCGAAAAGTCTTTACTATGCTAACATGGACTAAGGACCTCCCACAGTGAGACAGAGAAAACAGTGTTGCCCAAAGTATTTTAAAAAGAATTTTTAATCGAATAACTATTAACATGAGTTTTCAGTGAAAATCCAGTTTGTGAAACACCATCAATATATGATAAATATGGAGGGTTTTGTGAATGATCGTACCAATGTGGAAAAAAAAAAAAAGCAGTCAAAATTGACTCTTCAGATTCAAAAGCCTAAGTGCAGAAGGGAACTGGTTTAACATCTCTCTTATTGACTATAAATCAAAGGAATATATCCCATCAGTGTCTATAACAAGAACCCAGTTTGTCTTAGCCAAAATTTCTTGTTGTTATACAGTTTCATAATGTTGTTATACAATTTGTTATACAAATTCTTGTTGTTATACAGTTGGAAGGTAGTCTTTCAAAATTGTTTGGGAAAACAGTTGTTTCCTAAACGGGTGAATGGTTTTTGGTCCCAGAAACATTTTAATATTAGTATGGAACTATTTAAAAGAACTAAGACTGTAGTATTAATAATTGTTTGCACATTGGTTTATATACACTTGTCATTGAAGAATATTTGGCCTATTTAAATAACAGTTCAGACTTGTCATCCCAATTTAAAATATTGAGCTAAGTAATTACAGACTGTGGTTTTAGTTGGTGTATGTCTCTTAAGAGAAATTAAATTTCACTGTATTAATGTCTAGTAGGTTTTTTAATTTATAAGCATTAAGAGCCTGAGAATCTTTTTATAGAAATGAATGATTGTAGTGTTTGAGACAAATCAAAAATATTAAATTTCTAAATACCAGTTGAAATGTTTAAGGGAGTTCAATTAACTTAATTTGTAAATGTTCCCAAATATTTAATACTGATTAAAAGCTCCTTAAATAATAACTAAAATGTATTGATTTATAAACAGAATAAAACTTGTAAGCTGAACCTGAGAGATAAAGAAAGAATTATTGTTTTGTTTGTTGTTCGTATTTTTTGTTTGTAACTTCAATAAATTCTATAGCAATTTTAAATATCAAAGTTCATACTGATGAACTTTGAATAGCGTTTTCTGCAGAGAAACCTCCCTAAAGACAGTAAACCTCACATTAAACACAATTACAAAGAAGTCAGTGAATTGTTGGCTGATGGGTAGATTACAGACACCTTTGAGAGAGCAGGTTGGGCACAGTGGTCAGAGCAGAGGGTGGAAGATGGTGGTGGAGGAAGATACGGAGACAGAGTCACAGACCATTGTGTTAGTTTCCTAACAGCTGCTATACAAATTACTGCAAACTTAGTGGCTTAAAATGACATAATTTTGTTCTCTTACAGTTCTGGAGGGCAGATATCCAAAATGGGCTTATAGGGCTAAAATCAAGGAGACAGAAGTTCTGTATCTCCTAGCCTGTACAGGCTGCTGTAACAAAAAACTGTAAACTAGGTGACCAACAACAGAAATTTATTTCTCCCAGTTCTGGAGGCTGGGAAGATCAAGGTGATGGTAGATTCAATGTCTGGTGAAGGCCTGCTTCCTCATAGATGGCCAACAGCTCACTGTGTTTAGCCACTACCGTTCTCTACCTTCTGCCACGGCAATGTTCCACATCGTGGCCACCCGCAGCCTGGGTCCCAGACGAAGTGATACAAAGCCCCCAAAGCTGCCCCATGATATACACATGCTGTGAGTGAGAAATAAACCTTGGTGATTTGAAGCCACTGAGACTTGGGAGTTGCTTGTTGAAGGAGCATGAACCCGCCTCTTGTGATTAATAGAAGGATACTAAAGAGTTTCTACACATCCAAAAAACATTTGGCCTAACCTATAGAGCTTAAACTCCTAAGTGGAAGATGCAGATCACGTATTCAGAAACATTTTCTCCGTGACACAAAATCACAGAATGTGGTGCAAAGCTGTAGAATTGTCTTTGCAGGCAGTGTTTGAGGAAAGGGTCTAATCTGGTTTAGGTTTCAAGCTGCCCAGTGAAAAGGCAGTAGATTATATAACCACTCAAATTTCCTCTGAGCCTTATGGCTTTACACGCTTTAGTATAATGCCATGCTGGCAAGAAGTAGGTTACAGAAAAGAAACAATGCGGTTCATATTCTAGGTTAGTCAGCAGTTTCTATAGAATATGTCAGTTATTTTAAGATTCACAGTGAATTCAATGCTAACATTGATGAACTGCAATAAGGCCTTATATAAATCACTTGGAAAAATGGAAGACCACAGCAGTGGCCAAAATGTACACAGTCAGAGTAAACTAAACACTTTTTATTTCACTCGAAAACATGTATTAATCACTACCTAAATTCCAGGTACTAGGCTAGACCCACAGATATAAAGATAAATAGGAAATAGTCCCTGTCCTTCAGGGCTTACAGAGGTACAGTAAAAAACTAATCACAGGGCAATGTATTAAGTGCTATAATAGAGGGATAAATAAAGCTTTCAGAGATCACAGAGGAGTAAGTAATAATTAACAAAATATGACAGACAAAGCCTCTAGGAAGAAAAAAACAATTTATGCTATTAATTGTTGCTGAAATTACATATACATACATATACATATATAGTAACAGAGTTAGGATACACATACATACATACATGCATATACATGTATATACATATACAGATTTTAGCTACTTTAAATGCATTTTTGCCCTCATTTACCTAAAACATGAAAATAAATGGAATGTTTTGGAACAGAAATAGTAAGGCGTAGAATGCTTACACTTATCCACTTTTAAAAGCCATTCTAAACATAATGACCTCTATCTTTGATGATTCAAAGAGACTTACAGGATAATAAAAGGCCTTGAGTTGTTACCTATGGCAAGTGACCTTAACCTCTCAGCCTCAATTTCTGATCTATGAATGGTGATAAAGCCTTCCCTGCAGGACTATTCTGAAGACTAGAAATAACACAAAAAAGCACCTGCCACATAGCTGGCAAATAATTTGTCTGCAATAAATAGTAGTTGTTATGGTTAAAATGTATTTGTTAGCACTAGAATTAGGAAGCTAAACAGAACCTGCTCTGACCCTAAAGCATGCTGTGGAAGTAATGCTTTTGATTTCCTATTAAGATTTTGTTATGCATTGTTTTTCTATTTTGATTTTCTTTTTCTTGTAAAAGCATAGTATAAACTTAACTCCTCCAAAAAAGTATCAGCAGATGGGCTTTTTGATTATTTGAATTCAGAATCAATAAGAGTCCATAGGTTTTGAGGAAATGAAAGGAAGAGAAACAAAAACATTGTAAAGTGGAAAATATATAAGGAAATAAAGGATTTAAAGATATGTGGCAACCCCAGTTATCAAATCAAAATATTCATTGAGCTATGGTTGCTGTTGGATGATTATTTCAGACCTAAAATATTACAATCATCTTTAACATTTCTTCTCTACTATACAAGCAAAGCAAACTATGCCATAGCTAAATAAATGCCTTGGTGGTAATTATTTACCTCTTGGTTACATAAATTACTCAAAAACAGTACCCATGTTTACTAAATATCTATGCAATACTTTAAATAGTAGGCATATAATATAATATGAAGAAACAAGAGCAGATATCATCTCTAACAAACTCTTACATGCATTTCTTTTTGGAGAGTAAACTAAAATAAGAATACAGTCAAATGATAAAAATAACCTTTCTATAGTCTGTGATGACAGCTGATTAGGAAATGAAGATTTAGCAATTAGATAACTAATGTTATACATAAAACTACATTTATACTTAGAAACTCAAATCTATATTACATAAACAAGTTGGGAGAAAATTTTCCATGGATCTCATGTTTTTGCATGTCTTACAAGCAGTAGCACTGAGAGTTTTTGTTCCAGATTCCTTTCTTTTACAGTGTTTCTTAAAAATGATTTATCTCTTTTGCAGTACTTTCTCTCTTTTTCCATCTTTATTGTGGCACAATTAACAACCAAAAATTATATATACTTGAGGCAGACAAGTTAATGTTTTGATATACATATAAATTGTGAAATAATACCACAATCAAGTTAATTAACATATCTATCACCTGACATGGTTACCTTTTTTTTTTTTTGGTATGTGTGGTGAAAACACTGAAGATCTACAGTCTTAGAAATTTCAAGTATACAATACAGTATTGGTAACTATATTCCCATTGCTGTCTATTAGATTTTCAGAACTTACTCATCATGGGTAACAGTTTCACTTCTGGGATACATCCAAATAAATGAAATCATTATCTAAAGGAGATAGCTACATGCCCCTGTTCATTACAATATTATTCACAATAGTCAGAAGACCAAAATAACCTAAATGCCCAGTGATAGATGAAAGGATAAAGAAAACGTATAATATACACATAATGGAATATTATTCAGTCTTTTAAAAAATTTCTCCTGCTGGTGACAATGTGAATGAACCTGGAGGGCATTATGCTAAATGAAATAAGCCAGACACAGAAATACAAATACCACATGATCTCACTTATACGTAAAATCTAAAATAGTCAAACATAGAAATGGAAAGTAGAACGGTGGTTGCCAGGGACTAGGGGGAGGTGGAAATGGGAAGATACTGATTAGTGGTGCAGTTTCAGTTATGCAGACTACTTTTACAAGGCTGTTTCTATTACAGCTTTGATAAATGGATCTAAGTCTCCCTTGGGAACAGTGGACAGATTTATTTGCGTCCAATATAAGAATGTCTCCTTCCAAAGTAAAGACTGGGCAGTTTTGTTTGCAGCTCATTATGAAAAACTGGAGTTCCCTAAGCTCAGAGTTCCCTAGCTGAGATGCACACTGTGATAGTTAATTTTATATATCAATTTGACTGGGATAATGGATGCCCGGATAGCTGGGAAAACAGTATTGCTGTGTATATCTGTGAGGATATTTCAGGAAGGTATTAGCATTTGAACTGGTAGACTAAGTAAAAAATATCTCACTTACCAATGTGGGTAACCATCATTCAATCCACTAAGCGCCCAAATAGAACAAAATCATGGAGTAAGGGAAAATTTATTCTCCTTCCTGAACTGGGACATCCATCTTCTCCTGCCTCTGGACATTGGCCTTCTTTGGTTGTCAGGCCTTCAGATTAGGACTTACTTACACTACTGGCTCCCCTAGCTCTGACGTCTTTGGGCTCAGACTGGAACAGTACCAGCAGCTTTCCTGGGCCCCCAGCTTGCAGATATAGGATAGTGGAACTTCTCAGACTCCATAATTCCATGAGACAACTCTTTATAATAACCGTCTTTTTATATATCTGCCTGTTTTCTACAGGTTCCTATTGTGCCATGGTAATAGTTGTTTTGTTTTGTTTTGTTTTGTTTTCTGGCCCAGAAGTTTCATGGCTTTGGTCAGCATCCATGAAACTGTGACAGGCTAACTTGTCAACTTGTTAGTAAGGTAAACTCTCAAACCCTTCACAGTTCTTGATAAGCCATAGCTTAAAGGTTAATCATTTGGTGACTTATGAACACACTTTAGAAAAAGGATAACTTTCAACTCAACAGATATTTATTGAGAACCTAGAGTGTACAAGGTATGTGGCCTCAATTCTCAAGTTCCAAATTATATTTATGTCAATATGAGCATTGAACAGGAATGCAGACATTAGTTCTTTCAACAAAAATAAAAGTTTTTAAGACTTCAAGAGACTTAAGTAATAACAAAGTTCCACTGACACATAGTTGCAGTGCAGTGGACCTAAAGCAGCCCAATTCTAGTGTGTGTCTCACAAAAACTTTAAATTCTTACATGCATGGCTCTTCAAATGTCAGGTCTATAAAAATCTAAAGTCTAAGTTCTTACTGATAGACTTGAACCCTGCCCTTAGGATTCAGATGGAGGAACTGGCTCAATATTTCATGTCCCTTAACCAGTACTAAACTTACTAGTATTACATCCAATCTATCCTAAGCTTATCTAAGAATACGTACTTTTTTAAAGAGAGAAATATCTTTAACTTCAAGGTTCACTGTAGTTAACAGGACCATACAACTTGTCATTCAACTAGGGACATTTTTGGGAAGTAAAAAGGGATGATATTAATAATTATACTGAGGCAACAGACATAAACCAGGACTGACTGAGGCAAACTGAGACATATCATTAGGCCGAATATACCACCTACATTCCAAGGAGTTAAAAAAAACCTTTCCCTTAGCAAAGCCATTCAGTGAGTTTGGAAGGAAATGTTTTTGTATGCAGCTGTAGACACTACGCTTCTCTCACTTTCAGATTGGTTATAAACTTATAATTAGAGCAAAGCTAACCAAAATCTAACACATGCAAACAAGGGAGCTTTGCAAGGTATTTTTTAAAGCATTTTCTGTGACTGGCTCAGCACACATTTACTTCTCACAGAGAGTTATTTTATTTTGAAATGACTTGCAAGATTTCATTCAGTGTCATCCCTGCAGGGGACACAAACTCCAACTAGCATCAAGAGTTGTACTCCTAATTCCCTGAATACCACACTGTTAATTAATCACAGTGAATAAAAGGATTTCTACTGTAAATTATTCTGATGCCATCCATTGCCTAGAGGTGTTTCTGATGATCTATGAGAAGTGTCAAAAGATATACTTTAGTCACCATGTGATAGAGAATTTGGACAAACAAGCAAGAAAATCTGGTTGAACTGAAGTCAGTGGTAGCCAGGTCAAGAGAAGCCTGTTAAAGAACTTGAAAGAATTTCATTTTCCCAGGAGTTGTTTTCTCTTCCTAAAGAGCAACTACAATGAAATCAGACCATGAAACTTCCCGAGGAAGTGACTATGAGGGACAATGAGTAATGTAAAACAACTCAGGCCATTTCCCTTCAAGGCACATTTCCAGAGAGATTCGATTTCTTGTTTCTTAATCATTGCAGGTAGTTGCTGAGGAATTCATGTTGGTGTTGTCTTTGCCATTGAGCATTCTGAAGAAAATGACTTGTACTGTATATAATCAATATTTAACGATCCAGACATTGCTGCTATTGCCTCTCAATTTTCTCCTTTTTTCCATGTTGTCCGTCATTGCTGTATAGAAACTATAAATCGAAAACATACAGCAGTGGGCAAGATGCTTATATCCTCCTCATCTGGTTGATTCTTCCAGGAAAGAATTTCAAGTTCTTTGACATTCTACCCTGATTTCTTCAATTCTAAACATCTATTTACCTTAAAAATTGCAGGCTAGAGATCAACAAAAAACTCTGGTGGCTTTGAAGGAGCGCATTTGTGATAAAGACAGTTAATTACCCTTCAATATCCATTATCCTTTTCTTTCTTTTGCTCTGTTTCTTTCTTTCTTCCTTCCTTCTTTCCCTTTTTTTTTTTTTTTTTTTTTTTTTTTGACAGAGTCTTGCTCTGTGGCCAAGCTGGAGTGCAGTGGCCAGGCCGGAGTGCAATGGTGCAATCTCGGCTCACTGCAACCTTCACCTCTTAGGTTCAAGTGATTCTCCTGCCTCAGCCTCCTGAGGCGCTGGGACTACAGGCACATGCCACCATGCCCAGCTAATTTATTAGAGACGGGGTTTCATCATGTTGGCCTGGATGGTCTTGATCTCTTGAACTCGTGATCCACCCACCTCAGCCTCCCAAAATACTGGGATTACAGGCATGAGCCACCGCGCCCAGCCTTCCCTTTCTTTCTTTTAGTATTGCCATTCCTTAAATGTTAGGGCAGTTGTATATTGCTACCCACCTTGCAGCTAGGTGTAGGGTACGTTCCCCACCATCCCCTGTAGCCAATAGGATGACCTAAAGTAATGTGAGAGCCACTTAAGCCAGTTGCCTTCTTCTTTCCCCCTTTCTTAGGTCTGGAACTCAGGTACGTTGGTGATGAACCAGCTTAAAACAGGCAGCCAAGGTTAACAGTCCCTAGATTGGGGTGCGATCCAAGATGGCCGATGAGGAACAGCTTAGGATTGCAGCTCCCAGTGAAAGCGCAGAGGGTGAGTGGACGCCGCATTTACAGACGGATTTTTATTGCCCACAGATTAGGAGATTCCCAGGCGGAGGAGCCCTACGGGTCGCCAGCGCGGCTCTTTTGGCCGGCGCAGCGGTTTTGCCAGCGCCCCGGCGTGGCAGTTCTCGGTACAAAATACACTAGTCTGGGTCTCCCTTCTAGCTGGCAAGTGGAGCTTCGGGAAGGCAGAATCGCCCATTCATCCGATTAAAAAGGGGTCTGAAACAGGGAGCCAGGCAAGGGATTCCCGGGCAAAAAAGCGCCACGACTATCAGCGCCACTGTTTCAGCCGGCGCAGAGGGTCGCAGCACGGGAAATCACGCAGATCCCGGCGCCTTTTCACCAGGCGACTGGAACACCTAGGAGAGAGTCGATCGTTCAACAAAACAAAAAAGGCTCTGAGGCAGGGAGCCAGGTGATCAGGCTCAGCTGGTCCCACCCCTACAAAAAGAAAAACAGCAATTGGAAACGCTCAGGGTTGAGAGTTTCACAGCAAGCACAGC